>BLKR01007772.1:0-31396 GCA_011170035.1 Teleogryllus occipitalis
GAGGGAGAGAGAGGGGGGGAGAGAGACAGGGAGAGCGAAATAGGGAGAGGGACAGAGAGATCGAAAGAGGGAGATTTGTGATTGAATGATGGAATATTATAATTGCCCTTCTAAATAATTCAGTTCACTAATAATAAAAATAAGGAGTCACGATCGAGCTTGGCAACCGGACGGTCATCTCGCGGTCTCCGTCCCTGTGCTGCCTGTTTGTGAAAAGTTTATTTATCCTGTGCCGCGAGTTGAAATCTGTCAGTGATTAGAACTATTTTAAGACAACTCCGTGCATTAACCCAGCTGCTCCCGCAGCTGTTGAGGTGGCGTTATGAGTTCTTCTGAGTACAGGGGAAACATAACCCCAGTTTCTTCGAATGTTCAACCTGAATCTGATGGAAAGATGTCTTACGCCAACGTTACATCTACCGATGTCTTCCCCAGCAAAGAACAAGCTGTTGTGTTGGAGTCCCAAGATGGATTAACTCTCAAAGACTACATTACTAAACTTGCAACTATTATAAACGCCAGTGACATAAGGTTTGTTTCACGAATATCTAACAGTAGAATATGTGTGTTTTTAAGTAGTACACAAGTGGCAGAAAACCTAACAGCAAATCACAGTACGGTAAACATTAAAGATCACATAGTAAGCATATGACCCCTTATTAATAAACTCAAAAGGGTTATCATCTCAAATGTCTGCCCCATAATACCACATGATGTAATTGCAAAGGAACTCTCCAAAAGAAACATAGAAATTCAATCAAAAATCTCGTTCCTTAAAGCTGGAATACCAGACCCTGGCTTTTCCCATATCATGAGCTTTAGGAGACAAGTATTTATAGCCCCTGAAGATGTAAACAAACTCCCTGAAACAACAACGGTATTCCATGAAGGTACTAATTATAGAATCTTTCTCTCAACTGATGATATGACTTGCTTCCTGTGCAAATCAACCGGGCATCTTGCCAGACAGTGCCCTACTTCTCCTCAGTTAACTGAAGAACATGCTCCTAATGAAGTAAACAAATGTCCTATAACCCAATCACCACATCACCCATCTGAATCTGTCGAGATGCCTAACATATCCGAAGAACCTATTATTAACAGAAACAATTTCCCAACTTTACAAAAAAGACCATTACCTTCAGATTCTTCATCTCAATTAGAAACAGAAAATGACAAAAATCAAACTTGTAAAAATGAATCCACAAAATCTAAATCAAAGAAGAAAAAGAAACAAGACAAAAGTGATGACAACTCCATGCATGAAAATGCTCATATCAAGAAAGTAGAAGAGCTTATTGCACCCATTAAAAATACTATCTCTAATAATCCTCAAAAGTTCCCTCTTACCTATGAACAGCTGGAAAACTTTCTTGAAAATTCTTTTGGCTCTAACAACCCCATCGTTATAGCTAAAGATTATACTGATGATATTCAATCCATCATTGAAATGCTAAATGAAATTTACCCCCTACTAAATGAAAGATCAATCAAAAACAGAATCACAAGAATAATTAATAAATTGAAGAAACATAACCAATTACCAGAAGAGTCAGGATCTGATATGTCTGAATAAAATGATACATTTTCTATACATTTTATGAATATTCTACAATGGAATGTCAATGGATTCTATTGCAGATTAGAAAGACTACAATTATTATGCATAAACCATAAACCTGAAATCATTTGCATTCAAGAAACCAACTTTAAAGCCAACCATGTAGGTATTATAAAAGGATATAAACCTTTTCATAAAAATCGATCCACATCCAGCATAGCAAGTGGAGGTGTTGCTACTTATGTTAAAGAGTTCTTAACAGTTAAACAACTTGACATCCAATCTAACATCGAGGTTGTAGCTGTAATAATTCAAGATCATAACCCAGTGTGTTTCTTTAACATTTACCTACCTAACAGCCACAACTTTGAAATTAATGAAATCAAAGATATAATCAAACAACTCCCCAAACCTTTTGTCCTACTCGGAGATTTTAATTGCCATAACACCTTATGGGGTTCAAAAACAAATGATCCCAGGGGCAATTCCATTGAAGCACTCATTGAAGAGCTTGATCTAACACTATTAAATAATGGGCAACCAACTCACTTTAATGTGAGCAATGGTAGCCTCAGTGCTATTGATCTCACCTTATGCTCCACTATAATTGCACCAAGATGCAACTGGTACGCCATAGATGATCCGCACGACAGTGATCATTTTCCCATCTTTATTGACATCAGTAGCCCTCTTCGCATACCAATTCCAACTATGAATCCCCATAAATTGAATTACAACAAAGCTAACTGGTTGAAATACCAAGATCTAATATCCAGGCGGTTGAATGATACTGACATCTTTGAAGGTAATGATGTAAATATTGACAGCATTATCCATAATTTCTCAGAAATAATTTTAAAATCTGCTAATGATTCAATAGAGTCTTGTAAATCTTCAAAAGGGACAAAATCGGTCCCATGGTGGAATGAAAAATGCAGAGAAGCAATAAAACGATCCAAGCATGCTTTTAATAGATACAAAAAACATGGTACTGTAGAAAATAAAATTGAATACAAAAAAATGAGAGCTGCTGCAAGAAGAACAGTCAAAGAAAGTAAAATTTCATCCTGGGTTAACTTTGTCTCCAAAATTACCAAAGATCATGATATCAAAAAATCATGGAAAAAAATTAATGCAATCAAAGGTATAAAAAGATCCAATCAAATTAATTTTCTTCAGTCTACAGATAACCTGTTTATCACTGATCCTGATGCTATTGTTAACGAGTTAGCTAACAACTTTGCCAATAATTCGAGCACTCTAAATTATTCTGAAGCCTTCCAAATTTTTAAGAATGAGAAAGAAGATGAACCTTTAACTGACTACGAAGATCTGTGCTCTCAATACAACATCAATGATCCCATTACATTAAATGAACTAAGGGCTACATTCAAAGTCCTCAAAGACTCTACACCTGGCCCTGATAACATCCCCTATATTCTTCTCAAGAAACTACCAATTAATGGTCTTGAAACTCTCCTCAAAATTTACAACTTTATTTGGGAAAATAATGTTTTCCCCAAAATATGGACCTCCGCAATTGTCATTCCAATTCAAAAGCCAGGGAAAGATCCATCAAGAAGTACTAACTATAGACCGATTGCCCTGACTTGCAACATGTGTAAAATCATGGAAAAAATTATAAACTATAGACTACAGTGGTATTTGGAGTTCAAGAAGATTATATCAGACAACCAATTTGGTTTCAGGCGTCATCACTCAACTTTATCACATCTAGTAAGCATTGATTCTTTCATAAAAGAAGCTTTTTCCAATAAGCAACATGCATTAGTAGTCAACCTTGACATAGAAAAAGCATATGACATGGTATGGGTGCATCGCATCATACTTAAGTTGCAAGAAGTAGGTGTCGGCGGAAATTTGTTGCAACTCATCAAAAACTTTACCAAAAATCGTGTCATTCAAGTAAGGTCCAATGGGAAGCTCTCTGATAAGAAGAACATCGAAAATGGAGTGCCTCAAGGATCCATACTCAGCGTAACTCTTTTTCTATTGGCCATCAATGATGCTGACATGGAAATTACACCCCCAGTCACCGTGAGAAAATATGCAGATGATATCACCATTTTGTGCAAAGGACGAAGCATAGATTCAAGTGAAAAATTAATGCAATCTGCCTTAAATAAAATATACGAATGGTCTCTGAAATCCGGCTTCAAATTCTCTGCTCAGAAAAGTGTCGGCACATTATTCTCAAAACAAAATGTAAGCAGAGTTCCTAGACTTAAGCTTAACAACTGCAGTATCAAATTTGATAATACCACCAAAATTTAAGGACTGATTTTCGATTCCAAACTGAACTGGAAGAAACATATACAACACATAGTTGATGATTGTAAAAAAAGAATAAACATCCTGAAATGCATTTCTTACAACAATTGGGGGGCTGATAAGAGCCTTCTGATGTTAACATATAAAGCATTAATCCGATCGAAAATCGACTATGGATCTACTATATATGCTTCAGCAAGCAAAAAGGACAACTTGAAACTGGAAGTTATACATAACAAATGTCTTAGAATATGTACCGGATGTTACCATAGCAGTCCCATCGGAAGTGTACTCATTGAAGCCAGAGAACCTAACCTTTCACATCGCAGAGAATATTTAACATTAAAATATGCTCTCAAAGCTGCTTCGTCGACTAACCCTATTATCTACAAAGGCTACAACCCTAAATTTCCTCAATGTGATTACCATCCTCGCTACATACCTTTGCATGCGACAGTAAGGAACATTTTTGAGGAGTTGCAAGTACACCAACCTCCCATTGAAAAGAAAAGGAACTACAACATCCCACCCTGGACGCTCTCGGGTATACAATTTGATATCAACAATTCCGATAATGAAAGTTACCACATATTCACCAGTGGTTTTAAAAACAGCAGTGAAGTACATGCCTCCGTTGTTACCCAAGATGCTACAATCAAACTACAGCTACTTCCCTACGCCAGCCTTACTAGTGCAGAAATCTGTTCTCTCATGACAGCCTTCAAATTGATCAAACAGTTGAACTATAAAAAATTTATCATTTTCTGTAGCTCTATTCCAGCCATCCAGAACATCAACAATAATATTCATAACCTTGAAATGGTAATCATCATACATGAATTGCACCACCATATTGTCAAAGCAGGAAAGTCTGTTGTGATCAAATTCGTTCCTGAAGACAATGAAGTCCTAGGAAGTGAAACTGCAAATCTTGGGACTGAATCGGCGACCGAAGAAAACAGCAACGGAAGTATTAAAACCTCCTGTACATTCAATGATATCTGGAAACATGTTGAAATCTTAATGAAAGACAGATGGAACAGCAAGTGGTCCATGCTCAAAGCCAGTGAACTCCATAAACAAATAGGAAATTTCTTCAATTTAAAAACAAGTGTTAAATTAAATAGAAAGGAACAAGTAGCAATATCTAGAATCCGAACTGGACACTGCAAATTGAGTCATATCCACTTATTTAACAAAAGCCCTCCTCCCACCTGCAACCACTGTGACAACTCCACTCTTCTTAATTTAAACCATATAATTAACCACTGTCCTCATTTCAACACTCTTAAACAACAAATTCTGCAGGATGACTCATTTGCCTTAATTTTGGAATCCCCTAAATACCAAGAAAAAATTCTTAATTTTTGCAAAAAAAAATTCAAATATTTTCAGATATATAATAGGTATTAACTATTGTCAATAATTTAGAAACCATGTCAATTTCTGTTAACATAGTTGTTATTATTGTAATTACAACCAAATGTATTATTTAATTGTCACTAATGACCATCGCTGTTGATGCGACAATAAATAAACTTAAAAAAAAAGAGAAATTCTTTAAATAAATCAACGAAACGGCGGAGAGAGAGAGAGGGAGAGAGAGAAGAGGGGGAGAAAGAGGGAGAGGGAACGAGGGAGAAGGGATATAGGGGGAAATACAGAGAGAGAGAGAGAGAAATTCTTTAATAATTCGAACGATACTGAAATAACAGCAGAGCAGGGCAATATCGCGATATATCTAGAACCTGATAACTCCCCATCCATCTCTGTAAACTTTCCTAAAAAGAATTTAATGTAATTCGTTACATACCTTTATCAATAATATTATTAAAGATATTAATCTGCTATTGTAATTGTAATTATCCACTACTTCCTCTCCCAATTTATAGTATATTATTTTCTTTTCAAAGGAATCAACATAATTTTCTCTGAAAACAGCACATTCAGATTGTGTCACATAGAGTATTCTTGTGCCATACAAGTCATGTCAATTTTCTGACATTTCATATTATAATGTTTTTTAAATAGATGATTTATGTGTTTCAAAAGATTGTAAAAATTTTCTTTCGAGGTCGATTTAAGAACGGACGTTTAGCTTTCCAATCATTATTTTTATGTGTGTATCACTAATTTTTAAAAATTTAGAAATTTAAAAACATATGATGCACGTTGGGGCTGGACCTTGCAATCAACATAATTCTCTCTGAATATAGCACATTCAGATTGTATCACATATGGTATTGTTATGCCATATAAGTCATATCAATTTTCTGATATTTCATATTATAATATTGTTTTATAAAGAATGTATTGTATTTCGAAGGGTTGTAAAAATTTGCTTTCGCAATCGACTTGAGAGCGAACTTTTAGCTCTACAATCATTACTTTTATGTATGTATCACTTATTTACAAAAATATAACTCTATGTATTTGTCGTTATTGGGTTGGTAGTCCGACTTCGCCGGCCAGCTACTGGTGTCTCTCTTGCCTGGGCGTAGTTAAATTCCCATGTTTGGGAGTAAGAGCGACATGAGGCAAACATGATGTATTCTCTTCACCGAACCAACAAGATTCGCCTGCTTGAGCTTTTCTTCGTCACACAGCTACAGAAACTGGGACGATTTTGAAGGAAAGCTACAACTCTATTTTTGCCTCGACCGGCAATCGAATCCGGGGACCACAGCACGGGAAGTTAGTACGCTTCCCATGAGCCATCCCAGAGGCATTTACAAAAATATAGAAATTTAAAAACATATGAAGCACGTTGGGGCTGACCTTTGCGAGGGGGGGGGCGCCGCGGGCGGTCGCGTGACAGATGGCGGGTGGCCCTGCGTTGGGGTAATGGACGGTAGGGTCATTTGCCTCCTGCGCCATGTGGTGCGAGGGGGCGGAGATGTGCCTGGGGCGGTGGCAACTGTAGCAGTTGGATGGGCAAGGAATGGGACGGGAAGGGACCACATTTGTCTTTTAAGCAACTGCAAATAAACTACGAATACATAGCTCACCTCTGTGATATCAATTATTAACTACGACGTTACATGCCCAAAATGTAACAACGTTACATGCCCTTCATGTCAGCTTGATTTATACTTACAATAGAAATACTTATTTCATTCGGCATAGTGGGATTTTAGTGGTATGTTTCGGAACTCGGCGACTTGAATATGGTGATTTTATTAGTTAGCATTCTTTTATAATATCAACCAATAGAACCGCATAAAATTAAATTTGAGTTCATATTTTTAATAAAGTGTGAAATAATGACCAGCATATTCGCAAAAGGTCTCAAATCAATTGCAAAATTAATGCAATAATGGACATCGATAACACAACTTATGAAACAGTCATTATACATTTTTAGAATTCAATTTTGTTCTGTTTTTAATTGTATTTTTTCCTGACGCCGCACCAGGTGTTCTCCCGATCTGTCTATCCATTGCGTCGACATTGATTCACTACTTACTTTCATAGTTTGTAGTTACATACGAAGTACAGTCAAATTGTACAGCCATTTAATTAATTTTACCTTCTCGCATACTACATACGTAGTATAATGGTCTGTCGGAAAGTAAATTGTTTTGTAGTACCTGTACTTTGTAGTAATATTTAAAAAAAGCCCTTCAGATGATCTTCACATGACGAGAAATAAAATTTAACTTTCATTTCATTTTATTAACGTTACTATTCCAATATTTGGAATCCTCTTCCGCACGTAAATTATACTAATATTTAGAGTCGCATCTTTACGTAGTAGGAGTAAATTGCTATTACGTAATAAGGTACTTTCCACAATTTTCTAGTTACCTATTTTACACGAGACCAACACATTTCCCAAAAATTTAAGTTGTTTCAGCAGAGCAGAATAAGTAATGTAAAATACTTTATTTCTTAATTGTCCGGGTGGCTAGTCTGACTTACCCAAAAACTAACCGCTTATTTATTTTAAAAGTGCTTTGATCTTTTGTAACCTGAAGGTCTTCCGAAACTAGTTTTCTTCTGGCCGTCGAATTCTGATGCCGAAGGTGGCTTTCTACAGCAGTTCTCTCAGGGATTGGGAGGCGAACACGCGTCACCCAGAGAGCCCCGGCGTGCCCGGTTCACTTTTGCCTAGGGAGGCACCCTAGGCAACCCAGGGAATCAACTCGGAGAAGAACGTGCGCCTCGGCGCTTGCATACGGTCGCGGGGCGGGCGCGGGGCGGGCGCGGGGCGGGCGCGGGGCGGGCGCGGGGCGGGCGCGGGGCGGGCGCGGGGCGGGCGCGGGGCGGGCGCGGGGCGGGCGCGGGGCGGGCGCGGGGCGGGCGCGGGGCGGGCGCGGGGCGGGCGCGGGGCGGGCGCGGGGCGGGCGCGGGGCGGGCGCGGGGCGGGCGCGGGGCGGGCACGTTTATCTGCCAGCGTACAGTCAGAAATTTCTGCAATACTTTTAATGTAAAGGTACATGCAAGTATCTTTTTACACAGTTAAAAATAAAAAAAAAGAACTGACAGAGGTAATGAATTTGCGTGGACATAGGCACTGAGTACAAAGAGGAGACAGATACGTGCACAATAAAATAACAAAATGAGAAAGAAAATTAATTTAATGTATAATATAACTATTAGTAAAATTATTACTAGATTGTAATATTACAATTATATAATGTTATCTATCTTTCTTCTTTGGTCATTCTAGAAATTACTAAACTAGAAAAACTATTTGGTTCATAAGGATCCAATCCATTTTCTATTTAACAATATCCATTTTGACAAAGTTTACTTTAATGCAATTTTACTGTTACTTAAGTATTGTGACGTCGTGGGTTGAACAAATCACAGACAAGATGGCTTTGATGTATACACAGTTTATTTACGTATATATACATAACTGCCCTACCATTTACTACAGGAGCATTTGCTCCCCGTTAGTATCTGCTAACTGCCAAATGTACTGTTAACATGAGCCTGGCGCTCATACCCGTAAGCTTGCGGCCTCCTACGCACACTGGCGTCTCGCGATGGTCTCGCGACAAAGTTCGAGGAACAAAAGCTACCTTTTTGAGGGCCGGCCCGCCTTCATAGCCTCGCTGAGGCTGCGTCGCCACCCGCCGGGTGCTACTACCCGGCGGATGACACTCCCCGCCGAGTCTTGCGACACATCTGGCACAAGTGTGACGCGTACCCTCTCGAACTGCACCCTGGGCTCGGCCTCCCTAGCCTCCCTTCCTGCCCATTGTGGTGCATTCTGCACATGTCCACTCTGAAAGTGTCCGCGATACCCTCTGTGAACCGCGCTGTCGCGTGCGTTTCATTAGCGGACGCTACAGTATGAGACGAATTGCCAATTTATTAAAAATGTTCACGGTTGTAATATAACTACTTTTTCTCAAATTTTCTATTGATAGTAATAATTTATTTAATGAAACATTATTTTTAATTCAGTGCGTAATAGTAATACAACTCCAACTTACCTTCGTATGAGTTCGAGGGGTGTTTGTAATTTTGAAGAATAGGTATATCTAAAAACGTAATAGCAAGCAAATAATACTATCACTCCTCCAATAACGCCTTTACAAAATACTGGAACTTTTTGTTCCAGGATCATAGTTATTTACTTTGATCTTACTATGTAACACTCATTTTCTGAACTTCAGTTTTTTGTTAATTTGTTTGGTCCATTGTTATATACGGATTCGGTGGTATAATGGTCAGCGTACCGAACTGTTGTACCCGAGTTTGCGGGTTCAAACCCGATCGAAGCCGTGGATTCTTAAGGGCGAAAAAATCCTTCGTACGCCTTCCTTCGGAGGAGAAGTAAAGCCGGCTGTCCCATGTTGTAGATTTACTGCATGTAAAAGATCCTCAAGCCTAAATGAAGCCTCTGAGCAAAATTGAGATCCGCCTGTTTCGTCGCCCAAAATAATACCTCCTTTCTCCGCTAGGTGGTGAAAAGAGCGTAGCGAAATTTGCGTGGTTAGACGGAAGAGCGGGCCTGATGGCCCGAGTCTCGCCACGTAAAATAAGGCATTAACTAACTAACTTATATTTAAATAGCCACTTGCATTCTCCAGCACATATACATTAATAGGTAGAGACTAACAAATCTCACATTTCACATGAAAATCACATCACATGAAAATCATCTCACATGAAAATAATATTATATAATATTAATAATGAAAATAATATTAAATAATACTAATTAATAATCACACTTTACCTTCACAAATCCAATATGATTGAATTGCTTCAGTAGGTCTCGATGTTACCCGCCTACCGCACTAGGAAACTACTGTGATGAGAACAGGAAGTGAGGAATAACATTTATACGTTTCACACGTTTTCATATCAGAAAGTTATGACGTTTCTTTGATTTTGCGCACGTTTAAAAAAAGACTGCTATTGCTCTACCACGTAAGAACACGACTACAACGGCTTCAGAATACGAATGAATGCAAAACACTTTTATTACCGGAAATAGGTAGGCTGGAAAAACCGTCACCCTTTGTCTTGCCTGGCAGGGACAGGGGGGGTCGGAATTTCCTAAGCCGCACCCAAAATAAACCCAGACGAGACCCCCCAGTAGGCAACGTTGCAAAACCGCAGCACGACTGCATTGTATGTTCAGATACGATATTAAACTAAATGGTTTTGTAGAAAAAATAATAAAATATTACACAGAATAAAATATAAAGCTTAAACAAAAATTATATTGCAAATTTATTATACGTTAGTTTAAATAGTGGAAGAAAATATTTTTAAGTTTTTAAACGGTATCTATTTCCCATGTGTTCCATAATTATATATCAAATCTGGGTAAACTTTAATTAAAATTTTTATTTAATGTCAAATTATATTAATCTCCCTTTAATGTAAAAAGTACCAAGTTTCATGTACTGGTGTACATTAAATCTACCTTGATTTTAATTTAAGCATTAAATGTAATGTACAAGTACATTAATATCATTTTAATGTACACGGTACATCGATATGTGCAATCGTACATTAAATGTACATTAAATTCAATATAATTTCTCGATAATTCAATATAATTTCAATATAATTCGAACTTAGGGTCGCTCATATCTCAAGGCGGAACCCGAAGGGAAATTCCCTTTTTCCGCAATTCTCTGAGCATGGGAAGGCATGGCGCGTCTCCCTGCACCGTGTTAAAAATCATAACCCCTCGACCAGTTGAACCCGTTGCTCCTCGATCCTCGAACCGTTGCTCATTACACTTGAGTTGGTGTGTATTTTTATGAGTTTCACATTCAGTTTAACAATGGTTTGAAAAACCATAAAACTCCAAACGTACATGAAAAGATCAAACTTTCAGGAGCAAGAGAAACTCAGAAGCTGTCAATGAAGAATATTCAACATTCATTTAATTATGATTTTTTCCATAAATACGTTATGTATTAATGTATTTGAATAATTACAATAATTACTCTCAAGACAAAAATATCAATATCACAAGTGCCCTAGAATAAAAACGAAACAATTTTTTTTTAATTTTCCGTATGGTGTACTTTCATATTTATTCTATTTGTAGTTCTTTTCGGTTGTCATTTCCTACAGTTCTTCCTTTCGTGCTATGTAATAGTGTGGGTCCAACTAGTAAATATTATCTCTGTCCTCACTGAACAAGTTTTGAATTAATTAGTTCTTCTAATTCAACTCAAGGTGGCTTCAAACATTCGGCTCGTTAAGTAGCCAGTATCTGAAAATATATTTTTTAAATACAATTAAAATACAGTCAAATATTATTTTTAAGTTTTACAATATAAATCTGCTTGGTTTAAAATGCCTGTTTTGGTGAGTTGTTTTTCCTTGTTGTGTTGTTGTGTCATGGGTCTTCCCATGTCAAATCAGCCAAAATTTCCCGACCATGTTCCGATTGAAGTGAAACTTTGTAAATCGCTTTCAAAAGACGAAACAAAAATGAAAATAGTCTTTACGGCTTTAAAGTTTCTTTTATTAACTTCATTTTGAGAATTATGAAATTTCATGTTTTGGACGAGTCTCAGAGGGTATTATCAAAAAAGTTACTGAAACTTCTTCAAATTTGGTTTTACTTTGCAACTCGCTTTATATATCTTATATATACATCACATTCTAAAGATTTAAAATAATAAACCTAAATATAAGGCTATTAATAAGGCCATATTAAGGACAAAGTAAAAAATGACGACTGATTTTCAAAATACATTTTCTCAAATACTCCATCTCAGATTTTCATTTTTCTGCTGTTCAATTACAGCGGAGACATTGAAGTTTATAGTAGTGAAAGAATCTTGATGATAAATGGGAATTTGCTAAAGTTATTAGCAGTTAAAGTTACATTTTTATTTTTGCTTTTTAAGGGCTTAGGAGAAGAAGTGTAGTTGTATTAGAGTTTAGTAGTTTTAGTAGAGTTTAGTAGTTTTTTTATAATACCCTTTGAGACTCGTGCAAAACATGAAAATTCATAATTCTGAAAATAAAATTAATAAAAAAATTAAAATCCGTAAAGATAAATTTCATTGTTTGTTTCGTCTTTTTAAAGCAATTTACAAAGTTTCAGTTCAATCGGAAGATGGTCGGGAAATTTTGACTGTTTTGACATGAAAAGACCCTCATCGAAATCTCATATTTTACCCTGAAGATCTTTCAAAATTGATCATTTCCTTCGTGATTTTAATTTGATAGATTTCTTTAAAAGATAAGATAAATTAATGGAATTAAAAGATTTAAGATTTAAAAAGGATTAAAGAAGTTATGATGATATCCCATCACCAATTTTAGTTATATGATCTGTGCGTTTTCTTCCTTCATATTGATTAAAACTACTCTGAAAGCAGGTGAACTTTGTCCATCAAGCTGTTTTGTAACGTAGATATGAAAATTTAACGGACAGAAAAAGTTGGAATAAGTATGTGATATTTAAGCACCACTAATAAATACATCAAGTCTCAATCTAGAGGTACGGTACCCATTTGATACATCTAAAATAAGACACAGTCTGTCCCGAGTCACCCCAGTTGACGGTAACTATTGCTTTTAATACAGAAATAGTTCAAATAATTTGTATTAATTAAAAACAGAATTGATGCAATATAGCTAAAAGTTCTAAAGTTAAGATGTCACCGAGTTCGAACTTACACTGCTTCAGAATAGTTTTCTACAAGTTTTGGGAGAGCTTTGATGTAAAGGCGGCTCGTCACATTCGACATTCGCCAAGTAGCCAGCTACTGAGCGCCCAATCCCGAGCGGTTATTGAGCTCAGCGAATATTCGCTTCCTTTGATGTGTCCAAAGAGCACTACGCGATGGGTGGGGCGATCACCGAACTTTCGCCGCTCGACAAATAGCAAGCAACCCGTCACACTACTCGGACTTCGACGAGTAGTCGCTCGCTACTCCGAATACCGAATGTGTGGAGCCGCCATAACTCGAAGCTTCTTAATTGTTCCTCCAATCATATTGAAAAGGGTAATCTGTATATATATATATATATATATATATATATATATATATATATATATATATATATATATATATATATATATATGGATGTTGGTACATATAAAAGCGGTTAACTTCGACACCATATGTCCGAGCTCAATGAAAGTTGGCACATATACTTTTTGTTTACCCAGAATGTTTATGTGCTATTAATTTTGTTGTAACTCCACTAGATGGCGCTGTAGAACAAATCTAAATATTCTTGTCAAATGAAACACGCGGCAGTATTTCTTAATGTATTTCGTTAAATAATTCATAAATGAACTGTTTTAGGGCATTAAAAATTAAAATATTGAGGCCGAAGGCCTAAAATAAACGTTTTTCACACCGTAATTTATCGGATATCTTCTTGAACATTCTATTAAATTTTTGCTGGTCTGGATCTTCTCGATATTATCCCAACTGCTCAAGGACGTGCAGAATCTGCTAGTAAGTGGGAATGAGAGGGGCAGAGAGCGACAGAGACAGATAGAGAGGCACAGAAACAGAGTCAGACTGAGACAGGGTCAGAAAAAGATGGAGAGAGAGAGAGAGAGAGAGAGAGAGAGAGAGAGAGAGAGAGAGAGACGGAGAAAGAGGCGGAGGGAGATGCGGAGGGAAACGGAGAGAGACAGAGAGTGACGAAGAGGGAGGGAGAGACGAAGACAAGGAGAGGGAGAGAGAAAGGGAGAGGGAAAGAGAAAGAGGGAGATAATGGGCAGAAAATCGTTTGTCAGGTTCCGCTTGCTTATTTCTGAATATTTTTTTTAATATTTTATTTTTGGTCATATCAACAACCAGCTAATTTTATGTGTTACACTACGACTGTAAAAGGATAAATTCATTTTTGTGTTAATCACATCAATATGAATCATTAATGTGTAACAACAATTGAAAATTCCTCAAGACTTTCTCGGCAAAGATTCCTTCTAGTTTTTTTAAGTTTTTAATGACTAGTTCCATTATGAAATTTTCTGATGGTTTATAAAATATAACCTAGTTGTCAAAGTAGAACTGATGACTTGGAGAACAAACGAACTGAACGTACTGGATTTCATTTTTTTAACTCTTGTGAAAAATTACTCCCTTTGAACTTGAACCAGTTTTGGGTAAAAAGGAAACTGCTTGTCAGTTCTCTTCTCTTATACGGTCGTCACTATGAACACCCGTCACAGAAATTCGACCACGATTGGAGTATTTACACTGTATGAAATGTGTGCAGGCATATGTTTTATTCGATACGGCCTGCGTCATGGTGATAAATGAGACACAAACATTGTTTTAGCTTCGGATCCAGTTCGGATATCCGCGTTTCATTCTCGCGTGTCATCCGTTGCAATATAGCCCCATACAAGCTGGATAGGTTTGGAAATTTCAAGTTCGATATCGGTTAATTCTAATCCTCATAGCAGAAATACACCTAAATTTACATTCAACCAATGCAGTTTTGAATGATGAATCATTTATCGCCTTCTATATTATTTCAGTAGTATACATACCATTTGTGGCTCTCACAGACAACCAATCATTATAAAAGAGGTCTCTAAAAAAAAGAAAATTTCACGGAGACGTGAAGAATTGCATTTTGATCTTAAAAATCTGAAGGATTTGTCGAAAAAAAAGTACCTACATACTCATATCAAATGAAACCCGCAACGCTCGATAGCATTGTCATAATGTATGTACATAAATAACTTCCAAACGAAGCGTTGTAGATGCTTAAAACCTAAAATTTTGAGGCCAAATGCCTCAAAGAAACGTTTTTCACATCGGAATCTAATTTTTACCGGTTCGGCGCTTATCAATACTACCAATACCACTTACATTTTAAATATTGGTGCTGGAGGCCATCTTCGTGACGTCACACTTAGAAGGCTTAGATTCCTCCATCTAATATTTACGCGTTCTGTGGATATTAGAACGGATTTTGCGCAGACTGAAGAGATTTATTTGCATCATCATTTATAATCCACGTCAAAAAGACGAAAGAAACAATGTCGGCAAAGAATGGACGATTGTGTACAGTTAAAAAAGAAGACTGAGTGTTATTAGGTTTGATTTGTGCTTTACTTGAACCAGTATTTCGTTATCATCAGTGACTCGGTGAAAATTTCAAGTCAGCGTGCTCAGTAATGATATTGCATTGTAAAAGCTCGAAAATAATACTTTCCCTAAAATGATTAGTGATTTTGGTTGATCCCGGGTTTAGGGTGGCACGGTTCCTTTGGTTCCTTTTATGATTCATTATTTCTCGCGATTCCTATGTTTATAGTTGCGCGGTTCACTATAACAACTGAATTATTTATGTTCAATGTTAAATGAGAAGAAGTCACCTGATAATTTGTTGGCGTGGAATTGTGTGTATTTTCGTATTTCAAGTATTCTTCAAATAGGTTTGTGTGTCTACTGAGATGGAAGGTATGAATTTTCTTAAAAGTGAGTGTTCCCTTTAAAATAAATTCTCTTAAAAGTGAGGGAGATATATAATACAGCGTGAGCGCCGGAGCGACAGCGGAGGCGCGAACCAGGTCTCGAGAGCGAGGGCCGGAAGGCCCTCGCGAACGTAGCACGTTGGATCCGTCGGGTAGCGACGTGCGGTAGCACGTCGCGGACCACTTGGTGAAAAAAATGCGTTGGTTAAAGAATTGTGTAGGTTATAAAATTAAATTTGTAGCATGAAAAATACGAATAATCAGTTCACTTAATGAGAGTACGTTGCTACGGAGATTTATACGTACAGGGGGCTTTGGAGCAGGGGGTAGCTATTCTCCCGATCTACCTTTATTTTAAATAATTATATTTATTGCTGTAACATCATGAACTTAACTACACGCGACTACTACGTATAAACAAGGATTCAGTTCATGGAGTCGATTCTCTTCTAATGAACCGAATCAGTGAATCAAAGGAACCGTGCCACCCTAAACTTGGGATTTACCAGTGATTTTTAACAAGTTAACTTATAGGGATATCTTGGACAAGTTGAAGCATTTGCAAGAAAACGAGAACTATTCTCGTAGTACATGCAGTGCTGTAAATGCTATTTTGAGCAGGTTAGTAAAAGATCTAGATGATAGTGCAACCACGTTAAATTTATTATTAAACAGATCAATTTATTAATCGCTGAACAACAGTTTTACATATACAGTGCTGATTTGTCTGCTTACTGCAGTATTTTGTTTTATATTACCCCTGATGCATACACGGTTTTGAGGAATCGGGATATGTTGTCTCTCCACTATTGCGTTGAAAAAGAGCAAGCAGATGAGA
Source organism: Teleogryllus occipitalis (assembly GCA_011170035.1). NCBI lineage: Eukaryota > Metazoa > Arthropoda > Insecta > Orthoptera > Gryllidae > Teleogryllus > Teleogryllus occipitalis. The sequence goes on from BLKR01007772.1 coordinate 16,582, forward strand.
ATATTTTGAAGTGTTCCAAGGAGAAATTCAAATTATTGCGGGAATCAGATTGCACAGTTTCATTAATTTTAGATGATAATTTTAGACCCTCTTCTCCTTAACGACGCAGCAACCAAAAGAACGCGCGCATCTTATCATCTTACGGAGATTGGGATCTACTAAGATTGATTGATTGATTGTTATTGATTCCGGATGCGTCATCTACTGAGCTCATTAGTCCGTCGTAAGTGTACTCCATGCTCCTCATCGGGAGGTGGCGGTGATCTTCCCCCTTGGATGGCGAGATCCGGTGCCGACCTATCGTCGAGTAGCAGGGTTTTCCTCAACCAGGTATCTCCCACCAGCATGGTACCGCTCTAGCCGGGACAAGTTATAATTCCCTACCGGTCTCCCGGCGTGTGTGGTAGTGTAGTGCATGTTAGTGTAAGTGTGTGTGTAATGGGTGAGGATAGGACGAGGAAAAGGAAGGAAAGATCGCGCGCGGTCCGTGGCCCGTTTGTTAGGGTATTGCTCCGGAATTCGCCTGGTGTTGATCGAAGAAACCACAAAAACCTACCGATCACAGCATTCGGTCGCTTGAATTCTCCTCCAGATAGAGGCTGAATTTGACTTATATGAAAATCTAGTGTCGAAAATCCTGGCAGTCTACTAAGAATACGTTTTTCTATGAGGGATCTTCTGCGTCTTCTTCATCTCCTCCTTTTTTTATTTCGAAAACTTAATATACATCACCTTCTTCTATCTGTTTTTTTTTACATTTTTGATAATATTGGTGGAATTAATTCGGGAGTCATCAAATGATCAGAAGCTACTAAAGATCCAACTAGCACGTTCGGCTATAACGATAATAGCGTTGTGGTTGACTATGAAGATAAAGCTAATAGCCTGACCAAGGTGAGTTTGAAAGCAAATTGAAGCGTATTGGGGAATATACTTAAATTCACAAATATTAGTGATAAAACAGTCTCCTTGACTGTACGTTACAGTTAGCCACATGAGAAATTAAAAATACACTTTTTGAGGAGCATTTCAGAATGTTGTTTTCCCGTTTCATCACAGGTCGTTCATCTCATGTGATCACCAAGGTGCTGCTTTTACACAGAATTGATTTGTTTTCACAGATTATAGATAATCACTCTCATAGAGTTTACAAGATTACAGCATTACGCCTTTGCGCTTGATTATTTAAATTAGGCCTTCAGTTTTCGGAATTATATAGTTTTCAAGTCATTTTAATTTTACATGAATGGCGATTATGTAATAATTTAATGTGATTAGATGAAATTTCCCAAAATTAATTACGCTTTAAGAAGCTTTAGCAAATAATTATTCGTACAGATTCAAGCAGCTCTCAAAAGAAGAGAAAGAGAGTAATAGTATTGTTTTCTTTCTCTATCGCTATTAATTAATAGGATTAAACGGTAAATTGGAACGGCTATAGGCCTCTTTAATGGAATATATCTAATAATAAACTAGAATGTCATCTATGCTGTTGAGTGAGGCTATGTAATACAACCCATTTGAGCGCACATCGCAAATGAGCATTCATTAAGGCATGGAGACTTAATTAGGGGAATTACAGACTTATTTGCCAAGAATAATTAAAATATGAGTTCCAGCAAGAGACTAGCTTCCCATCTAGGCGTGTCCCAAGCCACAATAATAGTAACTAAATATTTGGGCGATGTGCGTTTTCCCTGATCTATATATTTTATTTAAGGTATTACTTTTGCTAGGGTAAAACTTTATTTTTTCTATGTGAACAATGGATGGTGACATAATATCGCAGTAATACTCTTTCTCTGAATTGAATAACCACCAAAGAGAAGATAGCTCAAAATTCTCCCATTATGTTCAATTCTTTTTAACTTACAAATATGATTGCCAGCGTACACATTCCAAATATAATTGATACTAAATGCTTTTTAAGAAGAGATAAGTAACATCCGTGCACACAAAACATGAATACATGAGGGTAAAATATTAATGTAGTTAGGACCAATTAATTAGGTGGTAAGTACTGAGACTTTCAGAATCATTCTTTATAAACACACTGGCTTACGTGGCTCAATGCATCAACTGATGTCACTGCAGTGACTCTCACTGCGAGGATCTAAGGTTTGAGCCCCGACAACTTTTTTCTAGCTAGTGTCAGGATTTTCGACACTAGCTAGATAGATGGGTCGAATTCAGCCGCGTTCTGGGAATTAATTCATTCACCCCGCCGCGCTGATTGGTAGTTTTCCGTGGTTCCTCTGGTCAACATCAGGTGAATGTCGTAACTGTACCCTAACATAAGGACCATGGATCGCACGGGATATTTCTTTCCTCTTCATTGTACTATTCTCACTCCCTTACACAAACGTACTTCCACCACACCATCACACATTTCGGGAAACCAATTGTGAGCTTAGAGCATGACCGAGTTGAGGCGGTGTCCCACTTGTGGCAGATACCCTGATGAAGAGAACTCATCATGTTGGCGAGTAAGTCGGCTCCGGATCTCACCATCCAGCAGCAGCAGCAGCAGAAGAAGAAGAAGCAGAACAGTGCAAACTCCCGTGATAATAACATATACTACACTTACGGTACTAATAACTAATAGTGTAGTAGTGTGGTGTAGCCGAACGGGAACGTACGTGAAAATTTACGCAACACTAGGTACGTGGTCGAGTCACGCTGTCGTTTTTTTTCACTCACATCAAAGGGCTTTCGTCAACAATATGTGTGGCAAACTGCGTGCAAGGTAACGATATGATCGTGATTTTGTGCAGGCCTAGAGTACGGGATCTTCTTGAAAAGGTGGGTAGAATTAATGCCTGCCATGATATCACACTTGAAGCACACGTGTGGCAAATTGCCTAGCGCTCAGGCGACTCCTCATTCAATGAGTTAATCCGTTCTTCAGGAGCTGCTGAGAGAGATTCTCAATACTTCAACGCTCACAAAAGCCTCCAGAAAGTTATGTGACCTGTTAACTTGATTACCTGAAATCAATGAACCTCTCCCGACATATTGGTTCAAATTAACTTCAGCTAATGTCTAAAATTAGCTAAACTACACCATTAAAAAATTCAGAGATTGTTCTCTTGCATAAGCAAATTATTTTAAAACAGCTGACAATATACTTGAACATATATTTACTGACATATGTGTACGTAAGTCATTAAATAAGAAATGGTTTTACTCGACATTACAAATACATTTTATTGTTATTTAAAGTTGAGAGTTGTATTCTTGTCATATTGTCTGCGGAAAATGAACCAAATTGTTTACAGTTACCTTGGGATAAAGAATATTAATTTTGAGTGAGATTGTTCGTATATAGCATAGTACATGCTAATTACTGTTTTCGAAAATTGTAAAAGTTAACATTTCTAAAGTACAAAATTGAAGATAGATATCTTTCCTATAGTCTGTTTTGAAAAATAGCTCTTTAATAAAGGTCATGTACAATAAAGAATGGAAGTTGTGTCTATTTACGCAATTTATTTAAAAAAATATTTTCTTAAAAATCACTCCAAATCTTTTCTTAATTTTTTTCACGGATAGAAGAAAAACACTTTAAAAGAATGACGCGGGTCTCAGTTTCGTTGAACACTCTGAATTGATGAAAGTTACAAATTGTAGAAATAATGAGAGAAAGTGTGTGCCATTGGAGATCCACTAGTTAATATATTCACTACGGGCAGAATGACATTAAATTTATTTAACGTAATTTTTGCTTATGTTTTAATAGAAATTTCAAAAATAATTCTGATTAAAACTTTGTTACTGGAACACTGTCAGATGGAATTCTTTTGTATCTGCCAGATGCCCGAAGTATTCTTTAATACTCAACCCACTGTGGAGACTGAGACTTTTGACAGTTGAGTGAAATTAAACTTACTTTTTCTCGGAAAATATACTTACTTTTAAAAATTATAGTAACTATTTTATCTGCATATGAAATTCTGAAAAGATATTCTAAATACTATACAAAATAATAAGTTTCAATGAAATAAATAAGCTATATAATAACTGTTAAATCCAAAATTATAAAATTCAATGAAAGGTACTCCCAACGAACCTTTGAGCCTGATTTAACGCTGTGTGAAATTATTAAATAATCGTAGATGACCATCAATTCCAACAAAAGTAATCAGGTTTATCTTTCGGACTTCCGAGAAAAAACACTGAATTTAGAACAAAGTATTGGTAAAGTTATTTAAAGCATCCCCTGACTGATATCACAAGCAAAACATACAAACCAAATTTCTGTGAAATCTTATTATTCAGGGTTTACTTTTAAGAAGCTGAACTGGAATGGAACTCGGTTTCCCAGTACTCACCAAAATAAGAAGCATGAGATGCCCGAACTGGAACAGTTTAGGTGTTGTGATCATGTGGGCAGCTCCCTGCCGGATGATATGCTTGTAAAGCAGCATTTCCTAGTACTGAGGTTTGCTCCGAGAGAAACTCGGCAGAAGCCAACGCCGCGTTTTTGTTCTGGAGGGCGATCACAGCGAGCGCTTCACGCACACTTCCTTTCTCTCGCCTTTTCATCCTCACCCCCCGCCCCACCCCACCCCTGTGCCGCCCTCTTTTGTCCCCGCCCAACCACCTCCAAGGCCCCCGCCCCTGCCCCGCCCCCGCCGCATTCACAGAAACGTCTGCAACCTCCTCATGTACTGACCTACATCAAACGACTCACGCGTTCCGTTCTCGCGTTCCACGATACTCCCCTCCTCTTTCCGAACCTTCTCAGGACAGATTTCTCATTTTTACTTCCAGCAAACCTCAACTATTTCTGACATTCCTTTCTCGAATTCTCCCGAATTCCTAGGTCTCTTTCTCGCGTCGATATTTTCATTACAAGATTCTATGATTTCGCTGCTTTTCTCCGTAACCTCCCCCATTGTCTTCCAGCTCATCGTCCTAGCGCACCCGGGGGTTGGTCGTCGGTCTCCCCCCCCCCACTCCCACTGTACTCCACTGCCGGCGGCGGCGTGGGCAGCGGCGACGGGGATGGCGCGGTGCAATCGTTAACTCAATTATCGGTGGAGGCGGCCGTGATTACGAGACTGCTGGCTCTGACAGCGGGCGGATACCAAAGGTTCTAATTACGCTGGAGGCGGCGGCGGCGGGGGCGGCGCTTGCGGTGGCGAGGCGCGCAGGATGCGGGCTCTGAGAAATGACGCGGTGGCTACACCACAAGAACCCCCATGTCTGAGCGTAATAATTCAGGCGCAATTTCGTCAGTTCAATGAATGGAAATGAATTAAAACTCTTTCATGAGTGGTAAGGTTTCTAATGAAACGCAAATTACAAATATTTCTTCAAAATATCTGTAATTTTGATGTTATTTGTGGACCTTTTGTCTTAAGTTTTTTTTGTACGCAGCCTGTAACTTTATGTAACATAGGTATGAATTACAAAACAAAAGAGAGAAATAAGGTGAATGCAATCTTTATGTTTCGTGAATGAATAGGGTATACTAAAATAACTATTTAAACAGAATAAACAGTTCCAACTTGAGTGGAAGTTATATAACTTTGAAACCGGTCTCTGCATCACACAGAAAATAATTTTGAAACAGCAAATGTCAATTTTAATAAAAAATCAGAGAGTTTTATTCACAACAATTAGGCAGTATCTTCTTGAAATTAAACAAGTCAGCGACAAGTGCTTGGTAACCAGAAATTTACAGAACATTGAATAACAAATTAATTTGTAATTAAAATTGAACTTACATAAGATATCTTAAAGAAGGGGAGTAGCTTCTATCTATATATTCTGTATATTCTTATGGGAATACACAAGCTTAATAAATGATGAAGGAGGCAGTTGATATATTTGCTTCTTGGGATATTGAATAGATAAGTACCGTCCTTTAACGGAGAGTCAGAAGGGAGACACGTGACATCTCATTCATAAACATTTGATGTTAGTGTTGTCAGAGGATGTTCTACAATTCCTGTGAAACCATTTGCCACCTGCCACCCAACGGGCAAATTGTTTGAGAAATGAGATGACGCACATTTCATGGAACCCACCGTAACGAGCTTCACGAGTAACACATCTGCAATCAGATCACAATTACGTCGGATAATACAGTCGTCGTACATTGGGAATGGAAATTGTTTTGGAACATAAAGGACAGATCCTTATCACGACCTAGATGTTAATTTTCGCATTCAGATTTGGTGTCAGAGTCGAAAGTAGTTAATTTAGAACCGTCATGTTTTCTTCTAATGTGATTATTGTGATCACAATAAATATTCGAAATTGAAATATCTCTACATTATTTTTTCTTTTATAAGTTGTGGTAATAACATTTTGAAAACTTTTTGTAATATTTCTAAAGTCATAGAATTTCAATTTTTCTTAAGAGCTAATATTTTGAGTTTCTAGTCATAATCTACAGGTAAACACAAAATTCTTTCAGTTTACAACACTTTATTTGGGGGAAGGGTGTGTAAGTTTTAGCTTGAGACTCAAAACGAAATAGTATTACATAAATTTAAAATATTTTTTATACTGGGAATTATTTTGAGTATAAAATTTTGTTGAAGTAGGTGCCAGGAAAACTCAATTGAAATGGCAACCGAGTAGCAACTTCAATTGTGATGTAACATGAAATGTAGAACATCTTCAACTGCAATGTTTTTTTAAACTTAATAAAACATATTCCGTAGTATTTTTGACAAATTTATTTCTTTTACTGACATTCTGTCCCTATTTGGGGTCTTTTTTAAAAACCTTAAAGAAATATAATAAAATTTATATTCAAATGAAGATTTTATCAATAAACTAGTAAAAGATATCTAGTAAAGCCATGAAGCCTAGAAGGTGTTGAAACATAATAATAAAGCAAATTGTGACGTACTTATTGTCCAGATTGGTTGAAACTACATCATACACAAACTGCATTTTCATAAAAAATTTGTCAATGGTATTAAAAATCCTGGTCAAGTCGCAAAAATAGTCTGGCCAACTAGTATGACACGAGTTATTCTCAAAAATTGGTTACAGGTTCATCAGAGTTTACATATTGGTAATTCCACGTGAAATCGACCGAAAAAAAGCATGACCCAATCCGATTGGTCTAAATATTTTTTGATTTGTTCCATGTGATGAAAAAAGCTAGAATCATCAAATTTAGTCCATATGTTTGACTTTGGGCCTTGTATTTATTTATACCCAAAATTAGTAAAATATCTGAACATTTTGGACGAACTTGAGAAAAAATGGAAATCTCATTTGAAAATCATAATATAAAAAATGCTTATCCTAACAGTAAATAATTCAAAGAAAAGGTTTTTTGCATTGAGCCTCTTATCATTTGCATTTTATACCAATGTTTTTACTCCCGAATTCACAACTGCAGTTTTTTAAATCCTAAATTCTCAAAATACGTTAAGTCAATTTTCGAGTTCGTTGGCTCAAAATAAAAGCTCTAAATTTTCGTTTTTGTTCCATTCAAATTTCTCACACACTGAATTTTCACGCAGAAAAATAATTCACGTGAAACTGCAAATTTCAAAAGATACGGGTGTTTAAAATTGAAATTGTTTTTTTCAAATAATCCATTTTGTAGAGTACATATTTTTCACAAAACGTAAGAATCTACATTTATAGATCAACATTTTTTTATTACTAACGGAACCCGGCAGACGTTGTTCTGCCCTTCATCTCCTTTCTCCTTCTCTTTCCCTTCCTCTCTCCACCTCTCTCTCTCTCCGTCTATCTCTGTCCCTGCCTTAGTCTGATTTTGTCTGTGTGTGTCTCTCTGTCTCTGTCCCTCTCATTCCCATTTAGTTGCAGATTCTGCATGCCTCTGAGGTGGGGTAATGCAGGTTATAAACCTTATTACCATCATTTGAATATAAATTTTATTACATTTTTCTTATTTTGGAAACGAACCTAGATGGAGTCGAACGGTAAAAAAAGAAATAAATTGTTAAAAGTAACACTGTATCTTTTATTAAGATAAAAAACATTGTAATTAAATAAACAACATAACTGATGTAAATATATTCAGTAGAACGTCTTTGTTATGATCCTAAGTTATTTTGACAATGCATGATATGAATGTGTTTATTGATGGAATGTGATACAACATAAAATGAAAAAAATGGTGAAATGTGTGGCGAGGGAAACGAAGAAACTTCGTTTCTACATACTATGGTCCTGCTTAGGACAACAAGACTAGGGGTGTTACAACACCACATATATTCATGCAATATTTCAAAGAGAGCAATTATTGAAAATTCAGAGAGTTAAATGAAAACGAGACCTACACCGTTCGTTTAAGCGTTCCTTGTTCGATCTGTGAAAAAATATTGAAAGCAAATATTGGAGTTTTTAAGAAAAGTTTTTTTTAATTTTAGAAATTGCATTAACATTAACCACAAATTATACGACATGGCCTTTTTAAAGACTGGACTTTTGAGAACAGGTTTTGTTTAGCAAAAATATCTATCTTCAATTTTCTAGTGTTGCAATGTTAAATTTTTGCAATTTTCGAAAAATGTGATTTAGATGGATTCTGGATACATCACGTGTTATAGGAAGTAATTTATGGTTTATAAAAACATTATTTATCCTCTTTTTCGTCACTAGGGCTCGACAATAAGAGTATTTCTTTCAAAAATTTGCCGATTTCCGGTGCACATTACAACACTTTCTCTTCTAACAAAGTAAGGGCGAGAATATAAAAATTGGAGCGATTTTTAAGAAAATTATTTTTTTATAAATTACATAATTTGTAAGCATACTGTGACCATTCGAATGTTCAACAAAAGAATTTGGCGCCGCCGCCACTGCTATGACGACACCAGTTTATTCCAAGAAGGAGAGGTGTATCGGAGGTAGGAAGGGGGTTCTCTCCACCCGTCGGTTGAGACGTCCCTAGGCAGGAGGGCGAGAGGAAAACTGTATTGTATTGGGGACGGCGTAGAAAGAGGTATTCTTAAGAAAAAAAGGTATTAGTACTCTACAGTTTGTTAATACAGTATAGATTGTGATCAGTGCTCGGTTGATAGAATGCATTGTGTTAGAAAATACAGTTTCTGTTAAATTGAATCATAAGCATTCAAGAGACAGGGTCTACGAAGAAGACGGATTGCAAGGTATTTGTACAGTACATTTTGTTAATTCAATAGAGATTGTGATCAGTGCTTCGGTTGATAGAATGCATTGTGTTAGAAAATGCAGTTTCTGTTAAATTGAATCATAAGCATTCAAGAGACAGGTTCTACGAAGAAGACGGATTGCAAGGTATTTGTACAGTACATTTTGTTAATTCAATAGAGATTGTGATCAGTGCTTCGGTTGATAGAATGCATTGTGTTAGAAAATAGTTTCTGTTAAATAGTATCATAAACATTCAATAGACTCGTTTAAAAGAAGACAGATTGCAAGAAGTTTTGTAAATAGAGGTTAACGTTTACAAACTGTTTCCGCTTGTGCAATGGCACGTGGAACATGTGGTCTGTAATAGTGTGCGTAACGAATCACAGTTCCTTCTGAACAAAACGAGAGTATTGCAGAATGTTATTGTATTTACTTTGTGACTATTAAGTATTGCAAATTAGACATTGAGTAAAATTCAGAGTATTATGGAATGAGACATTCATATTTATGCTTCATCTTTGCTTGTATAATTCTCTTAAAGAGTGCAAGACTAGATAATTTATCCTATTATACTGATTATGTAAAAGTTTAATATGACAGAAGAGTCATAATGGGTTACATTTCTATATTATTTCAGCCTAACATTTAAACACTTGTAAATTTTCAAGAATGTGTTCATGTTGATCTCAGAGGGGATTACATGTGTTTTTTATGTGGAGTTTATTTTCTGATTTAAAAGTCTTTGTTGTGTTAACATTGAAACAGAACAGTATTCTGAAGAGGCATTCACTTGTTCCATTTAGATCTTCAAGGTGGGATGTATTTTAATAGTCATTTAAGAAAAATAACCTGCAATTAATTCTGCACCTATAGAAAATAATAATTCAGTTAGTGTTTTTATACTTATACACCAGTTTATTAGAGCAATTAGGAATGTGATAATATTGATTGAATATTACTTTACTATCATATCATTCTTTATTTTCTTTTGAAATCTGATTAGTGCTAGTGTTCAATTACTGCTTTAGTCATAAAGAAACTAGCAAATGGACAAATGATTGTCTTCAGAAGCAAATAAAGCTTTGTTTAAATTTGAGTGAGACTTGTGTTGTTTTGGGGATATGTGTTTTTTTATTGTGTAATGTTTGTGTGTTTTTTATCATTGTTTGTGGATTGACATTCTGTATTTTGGTAAATGTTAAAGAAAACGTCAAATTATAAATGTTCTGTGACTATGACTTTGTGTTTGTTTTTTCAAAATCTTCATTGATAAAGAGCCCCGAATCCATGAATATTTAATAGACAACCTGAGGAGAGGTTACAATACAGTACACAAAAACATCTCGTTTAAAAAAAAAGTGCATAACCTTCTTAAAGAGCTGATGTCTTAGAACAGATTTTGTTGAAGGCAAAAGTCTACCTTCAATTTCGTACTCTGAAATGCTACAATTCTGCAAGTTTCGAAAATACAGAGAGTTTGCTAGAAATGAAACTAGTCATTCTTTACCGTCCCTTGAAACATACGGAAATAAATTTTCAAGAAAGAATCAAGAGCTGTTTTTAAAAGCCTATACATCACTCTAAAACTACTATTTTTTTTAAAAACTATACATGACATAATTCTAAGATGTCTTCAAAGAACGTATTTCCTTCAGGAAAAAAATTATCTTGAAGATTGTAGTTGTAGAAACACGCCGAAAAAAATTTGAACTTTTTCAATTTTAGAAAAATCAGGTGTTTGAAGGTCAATGAGATCAGCACCATTCTCTTAAGCGTCCTACACTATCCGAGAATAAAGATTAATTAAAAAATTGGGATTCATTTTTGAGAAACGTTTGAAAACGCTGTTGAGAATTAATATAAGCTATTCCTCAAAATCAAGACATCCAATAAAACTCGTAAGGCCTCCAGTTTATTTAAATCGATTGGAGAATATTAATGTTTGAGAAAATTGGCTAAACGGTTTGGGCGTTGACCACAGCGTGCGTTGGTGCTGGTGCAACAGCATTGACTACAGGTGGACGAACAGACGAATAGACATGTTTTTCCGTTAATCTACTTTTTGGTATCAAGGACCCACAAAACAAATTCAGTCTAACCAATGTGTTAGACGAAGTAATTTATTATAAATAGAAAGAAGATTTATCGAATTTGTCGTTATCAGGACCCTGCAATAAGTTTTTTTATGCAGAAAATCCGTTCTCCGGTGCACGATTGCAATACTTTCTGTTCTTGGTAATTAAGTGCGAAAAAGTAAAAGACAAATTATTTTTGTTTCAAAATAAGAATCAAAAAGAGCTGTGTTATTTGAAGCCTGAGTCAAATGTCTAGAAGTAGCCATAAATACGTCAAATTGTTATTTTTCAGCGTGTAATAGTTACAAAGCGTTTTTCTTACAAATATTCCGCAATTTTTAATATTTTCGTAAAATAACGTATACATGCTACATTTTAAAAAGGCAATTTTTTATCGAATATAAAACGTGATTTATAAAAAATATATTACATAGTTAAATATCAACTTGTTGACCCGTAAATCCTCTCTCAGTTTCTAGTTGCAATCAATGTTACATTTTGAAACACAGCTGAACATTTAACGCCTGGTGGTCTTGTGAAACTGTTGAATTGAAACTGAACTGAAGCTCGAGAGCTAGGGGAAGGAGTTACCGACGCAAACACTTTGCTTGTTAAGCTCTAGTATTAATTAACAGGGTGAAGTGTTCAACTCTAGAGTCAACTCTTGTCTACATACGCCAAACATTCCCGACTTCCTACCTTCCTTGTTATCCGCGTATGGCTTGCAAAACTATGATTTTTATAGAACGTATAACAGTAAATCAGTACAGTAAATGGAAATAATATTTACTCACTCAATTACAAGTTATTCGAATTTATGATTATTACAAATGTGATTTTTTTATTTTTATTTCATAAATGGTTTTTTACAAAGGCCCCTTACAAACTCTATCCAATTATCTTTGCAAACCTTGGTCATCGCCTATCATAGAGCTTATCAATAATAAAAAAAATAAGAACTACAATATCAATAATTTCAAATAATCCGTTACATTTTTGCTCATATTAAATATTGGATGTTTTTTAGTGTAGTACGCAACAAGTATTGAGTATAAATAAATTTAAAACATAGAAGAGTCTCCATAATCTATCTTTTCCAGGATTAGGGTGTAACGGTCTACAAAAGTAAGTGACAGAACAAGATTTGAAATAAAAGGGAACTATGAAATTAAAGTGAATGTTTAGTACTGTCTTTTTTTATCAACTTTGAAAGACTGATAACACAATTGTTGATGCTACGCAAATTATTAAAAGAAGAAAACAAAGCTAATTTTGTTCCAGTACTTCTTTATTGCTCAAACTCTTCCACTTTTTCTGTTTCTGCAACAGTGCAAATTCAAGCCCTGAAAATACATAAACTTAACACTGCATTTACCTAGGAAATTGCCATGGAAGAAGAATATATTTATGTTCTAACGCATACATCGATTATTCGTTAAAGGTAGACATCATGTATGATTCTGCGGAGTACCTTATACATTTACTGCCAGATTGTTGAATTTTAGGTCATAATAGTTTCCGCTACTCTCTTAGCATGGGAATTTTGCATTTAGCTATTGTAAAAAATAATATTAATAATGATAATTGTTGTATTCTAAATCAGTGGCTTCATGTCCTTGCAATGAGTGAGGGCGCACCCAAATTCTACACGTTCTATATGGAGTAATTGGTTAACCAGTTTCCGACCAGCCGAGTGTAGGTCAGACTGGTCATTCGTATCTTTCGTGAACGTTGTTGTTCTTATTGGTATTATTATTATTATTATTATTATTATTATTATTATTATTATTATTATTATTATTATTATTATTACTATTACTATTCCTGAGATTTACGAGTAAAAATGTTATGAGCCAGTTGATTATAAAATCAGATCTAGGGACTGTTGGTGCCTCTACAATACTTTGCGCCAAATACGGGCTGTTCCCAATAAACTCTTGTCTAGCACTTCTTAATCTTTTGAAAGACCTGGATCTCAATCAGTTGATCCAGATTTCTAAACTCAAGTATTTAAGACGTTTATCTCCCCTCCTGGTTATGCCGTTTTGATCGCACGGCACATCCACATTTACAAGTAGACCTTTTTTTCCAAATCCCGGGTAACAATATCCGATTTGATTGCCGCTATCGTGCGATCAGTTTGAATTTGTCGATCCCATAATATTGTACACAGACCAACTGACGTCTCCGGTTTTGGTGAGGGTTCGTACCACTTGGCCCATGTATTTGGAACATGGAGGACGTTTCAGAACTGCCAGACAACGCAGCTACACACTCTATTGTGTTTTTTCAAATCTTTGTCAGAATTTCAAGTTGTCAAGTCTTTGCTAGAATTTGCCGAGTTGAGAAGACATAATCAATGGTTTCTAATTGTAAATACGTCATTTATCATCGTGGAAAATTTTGAGAACCGCTTTATCATTATGTCGTTTCTCAACGCCTGGTCTTGGGTATCTAATATAACTGCTTCCGATTCTGGCTTCAGTCTTCCCCTTTTAAACCACATAAATGTTTCTTTATTGATGATTGATGAAATGATGATCTTTATTGATCTGCATTTTGACCGTTTCGTTTAGATATAGTCCACGGAGGGGTTTGTCTTTCTAAGATTCTTTAAAATGTTTTTGTTTCACACAGTTCGTGTTAAGAAGCATCAGAAGTCCAGTGTTATTCTGAGTGTCTGGCATATTTTTCTTCTTGTTACTCTTACAATGCCTCTGTTTCCCATTCTTCGGTCACATTTAATGACTTGCTCATTAGTGGGTCATCCTGATGATTGACTACATACTTTCCCAGCCAGACTATTGCATTGAGCGGGAGGCTTCAATTTGTCTGAGGCCTCTTCCTCCTTCCTTACGTGACACAAAGTCAACGTACATCAACACGAGGTTAGGCGACATGATGCATCGTAAGCAGTTTTCTGTTTTTTCGATCCATGATTCGAATTTATTGCTCAGTCCAGTCGAAATTGTACTCGTACTTGTACTATTACGAAACTGTACTCGTCTTCGGGCACCGCTAAACTACCTATGGCAGATATTTTATTCCTGTTGTTCAGAGCGAACTGTAGGACAAGTCTATCTCTTCTGTAATAATTCCAAGAACTTTATTTTTCATTGTGACGTTTATGATGTTCTCATATTATTCAAGGTCCAGATAATAGTAAGTTTTACCTTGCTCCCGTTCTTGAATCACAGTGTGTATATCAACTTCAGTACTCCCTCCTTGTCGCTTTGCCTCTCTTTATGTCGACTTTTTCATATTTGTCAGGACCAAATTTCATGTGCATGTTATTGCTAAAATCATTGCTGACAAACACAGCATTTGGGAGAGAATCGTTTCATAGTTAACAAAAACTCATCCGTGTAAAACAATAGGGATACTTTTCTTTCATCATAACGGAGCTTACAACCAAAGTCAGTAAGTGACAAGTGTATAGATAGTGGAATCAATCTAATGCAAAACAGCAGAGGGGGATAGAGAATATCCTTGAAAAATTTCCCTGTTAATGTGAATACTTCTTGTTTCTTCTACTTCCTTTCCGATGTGTATAATAATCTGGTTATCCACAACTATAACAGCCTTCCAAAACTCAATAAATCTAAGACAAAATCGTTAGATCA
>BLKR01007773.1:0-31386 GCA_011170035.1 Teleogryllus occipitalis
GTAACACTAAGTACTGCACCTTGTGGTAGTCCATTCTCCAAATGTTGTGTTGATGATAAGCTACCATTAACTCTCACATTAAAAGTTCTTTCTTTGGTGAAATTCTTGATGAATTGAAATATGCTGCCTTTAAGGCCATATTCTTGTAATTTTGTCATGATTCTATGGGTCCACACCATGTCATAAGCTTTTTCAATGTCTAGGCTCACTGCTAAAACATGCTGTTTGTTAGCAAGGGCTTCTTGAATGTAAGTATCAATACTTACTAAGTGAGAAATAGTTGAGTGTCCTGCTCTGAAACCAAATTGATTGTTGGATATGATGTTTTTAAAGTCTAGAAACCATCTGAGTCTTATGTTAATTATTTTTTCCAGAATTTTGCACATATTGCATGTTAGAGAAATGGGTCTGTAATTTTCATTTTTTGTGGGGTCTTTTCCAGGCTTTGGTACAGGTATAACAATAGCTGATTTCCATAGCTGGGGAAATACATTTTTATCCCATATTATGTTATATATTTTAAGTAATGTTTCTTTTCCTTCCAGGGGTAGATTCTTCAAAAGAATGTATGGGATGTTGTCTGGTCCAGGTGAAGAGTTTCTAGTCCTGTTGATAGCAGAATTAAGTTCTTTAATTCCAATAGGATCATTAAGATGGTGATAAGTAGCCAAGTCTTCATTATTTGTAAGTTCTGTAAGGTTCTCTTGTTCTTTTTTGTGTTGTAAGAAGGCTTCTGTATAGTTTTTTGAGCTTGAATTTTTGGCAAAGCTGCATGCAATTGAATTTGCTATTTCGTTAGGGTCTGTGATGATTTGGTTATTTGATAGTAAAAAATGTATTTGTTTACCTTTTTTTGTTCCTTCGATAGCTTTTATTTTTGCCCATGACTCACTAATATTATTATGTATTGACAAACTTGAGACATAGTTGTACCAAGAGTTTGCTTTACTTTCTTTTATGGTTCTTCTTGTAACAGCTCTCATCTTTTTGTATTGTATTTTATTTTCTTCAGTATTATGTTTTTTGTATTTGTTGAAGGCATGTTTGGAATTTTTTAGTGCCAATTTACATTTGTCATTCCACCAATGGACTAGTTTGGTTCTCTTTGATGATTTGATTATTTCAGTTGATCCATTTGCAGCTTTGGTTATGACATCGTTAAATGAATTGATGATAGTGTCGATGTTCTCTGTTTCTAGAAGAACATTAGTATTAGGTAGG
This sequence comes from Teleogryllus occipitalis, assembly GCA_011170035.1. Classification (NCBI taxonomy): domain Eukaryota; kingdom Metazoa; phylum Arthropoda; class Insecta; order Orthoptera; family Gryllidae; genus Teleogryllus; species Teleogryllus occipitalis. The sequence goes on from BLKR01007773.1 coordinate 1,222, forward strand.
TACTTTTTGATCAGATCATTATAGATATTCCAGTTAGCTTTGTTATAATTCCGTCTTGGGATTGCTTGGTCGTTTTTATACATGTTGGGAGTGTTGTTAATATTTATAAAAATAGGGAAGTGGTCACTATCATAGGGGTAATCTAAGATATTCCATGAACATTTATAGGCATATTGGGTGGAGGAAATGGAAATATCTATGGCACTGTAATTGTTGGTACTGGTATTGATGTGAGTAGGTTCTCCAGTATTAAGAACAATTGTATCTAGTTTATCAAATATTTCTTCAAGCATGACACCTCTGTAATCAGTTTTATTGGATCCCCAAATTGGATTATGGCTGTTGAAATCCCCCATAATGAGAAAAGGTTTTTGCATCTTCTTAATAATATCAGTTACTTCTTGTTCATCAAACTTGTAGCTATTTGGTAGGTAGATATTACATATATTGATTTGAACAGGTGACAAGATCCTTATAGCATTGACTTCAATGTTTGATTGAATATTCAATTCTTGATATTGAATATGGTCTTTGATGAATATAGCTACACCACCACTGGCATGATTGGAGTTGATTCTATTTTTGAAGGAGCAATTATACCCTTTGATATTGCCATGCTTGGAGTCTTTGAAGTTGGTCTCTTGGAGACAGAGGATGTCAGGGTGTGTTAGGTTACATAGGTACTGTATACTTTCTAGTCTGGGGTAAAAGCCATTTACATTCCACTGAAGAATTTTCATTGACTGGTGTTGATTTCTATACTGGAGTCTGTTTCAGTGCTTGATTCATCTGCAGTCTGAAGTACTGAGTTGATTTTCCTGATAATCCTGGTGAATCTGCCTTTTATGGTTTTATTGGTGAGATGTGGATATAAACTATGCATCATTCTGGTGATGGATGATATGTCTTGTGAGTAGTCAGTAGCGATGAGTATAGGATCATTAGTACTGAAAGAGTTCTCTAAAAAGGATTTAAACTGAATGTAAGTAAGGGGGTAGTTGTTTTGAGAGTCTTCAATGATGTGTTTGATAGGGTTTATCAACTCTTCCATATTTTTCTCTTTCTTCTTTTTTTTCTTTTTTGGTTGTTTTGAGAGTTTTTCCATATTATTTGTTTCAGTTGTGTTGCTTACAGACTTGGAAGGTGAGGAGGAGTCAGTCTGGAGGCATCTTTTATTGGTACTGAGGGAGACTATGTTGTTATTATTTGAGATTTCTTCATTGTTTTTGGCTTCATTAGTAGAAGATACAGATTTAGAAGGTGGTGGAGAATCAGTTGTGGGCATTTTTTTTATGGACTCATGGTGAAATTGCATATCTGCTACTTCAGTGTCTTTTCCATTGGTTGCTGGATCTGGCACGTCACAGGGTTTTTCACTAATGTGTTCAGATTCCATGGGAACATTACTTAAATTGGTAGTTTTATGGTGATTAGAAGTGTTGGGTGAAGGGCATTGTCCAGCTAAGTGCCCAGTTTGATGACAATTAAAGCATGCCATTTCATCAGTTGTGAAAAATATCCTATATGTTGAGCCTTCATAATATACAGTAGTGGATTCAGTTAGTAGACCTACATCTTCAGGAGAAACATATACTTGTCTCCGAAAACTCATAATATGGGAGAACCCCTGTCCAGGAATACCAGCTTTAACAAATGTAATTTTGGATGCCAATTTGATGTTATTTGTGGTGAGTACATTCTCTATTACTGAGTGAGGGATGATGGGGCAGACGTTTGAAATAATTATTCTTTTGGCTTTTGTTAGAAGTGGTCTCAGCTTCAGTTCATGGTTTTTTATTTTAATGACTTTATGGTTGTTTGTAAGGGTGTCAGCTATTGTTTGAGAGCTTAGAAAAATACATACTCTGTTGTTTGCAATTTTTGAAATAAATCTTATTTCATTAGGGTCAATAATGTTGGAGAGACTGTTTATGTAATCTTTAATGGTGAGACCTTCTAGTGAGTCAATGATTATAGCCTGGTCCTTGGTGGGAAACGCTTCAGTTGACATAGCATTTGCGTAGGTTTTCAGCTTTGGTTGAGTAGATACCTTAGGTGATGGTGTTGAGGTTATGGGAGCCCCGATGCTCGTGGGCTCCATCCTTGAGCAGGGTAGCCGCTGCAACGGCTGACCGTATAGTTGATTTCAGACACTCACAACTCGTGGAACTAGAGTATTACCACTAATTAAATGTCACAAAGTTCACTGTCTGAATGACAATATGAAAACAACGTTTCACTGGCCGCGATCGGAGCACGATGTGTCTCGGTCGGCTGCCACAATGGAACTGAGTACGAGTTTTGTATTAAATGAAAATAGATAATTTCCAGCAAAATTGTTATTTATTTTCCTTACTTGAATATTTCTCTTCATGAAAGTAATATACAATACTCTATACGAAGATTATGTATTTGGAGAATTTTGCTTAGAAAAACAAATGCACTTTTGAATTCAGGAGTAAAAACATTGGTATAAAATGCAAATGATATGAGGATCAATGCAAGAAACCTTTTCTTCGCACTATTTACTATTATGAGAAACATTTTTGTTATACTGAAGTCTATTTTCACGTAGGATTTCAATTTTTTGAAGTTTGTCCAAAATTCTCAGAAATTTTACTAATTGAGTATAAATAAAAACAAGGTCAAAGGTCAAACATACGTACTAAATATGATGCTTCTAGTTTTTTTTTACATCACATTGAACAAGTCAAAAACAAATACTATATATATATATATATATATATATATATATATATATATATATATATATATATATTATTGTTACAATTATGTATAACTAGTGAGAACCCGTCAAAATTTGACGGTGAGACCTGAGATAAATGTAAAATACTGTACCCAGACTAATGTTCACAATATGTTGCATTGTTTGGATCTTTAGGGTATAATGAAGATATTCTGTGATGAGTTCCCAAAATTTTGAACACGTATGGCCCATGACCAGGTGGCAATGCAATATCGGCACAAAAGATATAGCACTATTATACTGACGGATATTATTTATAAAGTTTTTTGATGTGTCATCATCTTCTATAAACAACTGTTTGATTTCTTCTGGCATCTTGCTCAAAGGTATACTTATTTTCACATTTAAGCAACACACAGTAAATCGTTTGCAGAATTTCTCTCACATGGAAAGTACAAAGCAGAACAAAACTGACATTTCATAGACAATGACCCAATAGAAAACGAAATGACCTCACTATCACGACACCTACGCTGACTTTCTCTTTCCCTGCGTCCAGTTAATGTACGTTTGCGTCTTTTGGGGCGCGTGGGCAACGATTCGGAATTCGACATAACCTGTGAACAACTTCACTACTTCAGTACAATCGAGCAAAACCCACTGTACGAATGTTCTCTACAAAATACACCACAGAAGCAAATGCATGCTAACTGTCAACACCGCAATGCAATGATTACACTGAAACAACCCTTGACGAATTGTAAATAAATCTCAACAATCAAAACAAAACATCAAGCAGCGTGGACTCACATCTACGGACTCATGTACTCTCAATTTGGAACTGCCACCCTTTGAAAGAAAACAATTGACTATAGATAAGCGTACTATTAAAGAATGATTTAATTAATTGATTTACACCGTAAATGTTGGTGAATCAACACAAACAATATCTGATAACACATCTAGGGATCATATTCTTTCATTTAAAAGAAAACATACAACAATCGGTTCAGTAGAAGCTCTAAACGAAGCCATGGCAGAATACCTTATTTTTTTCAATATATAGATAGATAGTTTCCATGACTTCTGCCCCAACGCTCGTATTGGAAAGTGAGGGCGACGGTGACGTTCCTGAAAACGGCAGGGAGTATCGTGTAGGCCACAGAGAACTTTGGCAATAGCGCGAAGCAGTCGAACAGTTTATGCAAATGCGCCGTTTGAGGCGCGAGTCAAAGTGCGCGCAGTGCCGCCAACTTTTTAATTGAGCCGCTGCGTCGTCGGAACGTGCCGCGTCTAGCTCGACTCCACCAACTCCCGCCAGGGTCGCTTGCTTTGTTTGATGCTTATTCTGTGCTGAGAAGCTACGTCCCGAGGGCCGGCTTCTTTGCAACTGCGTGGACTTGTTTAGGTAGTTACTTTAATTAATTCACGAGTGGTATGAGGGCTGAGAGATAATTCTTTTTCTGGAAGTTAAATGAAATTTTTTTGAAAGTCTTTGAGGTTCGTAGTATTGTATGCACAGATGTGCAAAGAAAGGAAGCTCGCGCTTTGGATTAACATCCTGACACTGAGTCCTACTTCGTAGTGATTGTTAACAGAAATAAAAAGTTTACAACTCTACCTCTAATATTTTTTTTACCGACAATATATTACCCGTACATTTTTGTGATAACTTGATTTCCTTTTTAAGGAAATTCATTGAATTCCAAAGTAATTAATTTAGACCAATTTTCTACCCTATAATAGACTAATGGAAATTTTATTACATTAAAAACTTATTGTATGTCCTGAATTGAATTTATGTCATACTGATCCTTGTTATCGCGTAAAAATGTACTAGTAATAATTTTAACATACCTCAAACATATTGAAAAACCCTGAGTAATAATATGTGTCCATTTTTAATATACAATACAATAATGATGCATTTTTTTGAATATCTAGCTTAAAAAAGTATTTTCACTGCGATGGAAATAGACTTACTTTAAAATTAACTCGGTGACAGAAATTTCGTTTAAAAACTGCTACCAATATTTTTTATCCCCTGAATTAATTAACTTTCATAAACAACTTAGATAAACCGATAATATTTTCACATATATGTCAGGATTTAAAACACATGAAACATCATAAGTAATACATGTCAAACAATATAATTAATTGGCTACCCTACTGTCCATTTAGAAATATCTTGATTGGGCTCTATATTTTTGCATATTTATAACAGTCCTTGTTGATGTACCCCTCTCTCTTCTCTCCGTGTTTTCGCCCACTAGAGAACTTGTGGCGATATGGGATGGAGTTCTGACAATCTGTTATCAGCTCTTGCACTAAGTAGCTGCTTGGGAGTCCTGAAGCGTCCCTAGGTATTAGGAGTTTATTTCAGTTTTCTCCGAAGTTCCTTGCTATCGTGCAGGGTTCAGCGAAGACAACAAGCTAATCTGGACGTGGATGGGGCGTGGATAGTGTTGGGTGGGGACGTGTCTGGGCGAGGCGTCAAACCGGGAGCGGTGGCTCAGTGCTTAAACTGACGTCACTGCAGCGCCTCTGACCGGGAGGTCCTAGATTCGAGCCCCGACGGCGGCAGGATTTTCGACACTAGCTTTTCAACTAGGTGGAATTCATTCGCTGTTTGGAGGAGAGTTCTAGCAGTCGGCTGTTCTGATCGGTAGTTTTCCGTTGTTTCTGCGATCAACACCAGGCGAATGCCGGAGCAGTACCCTAACAAACGGGTCACGGACCGCACACGATCTTCCCTTCCTCTCCCTTGCCCTGCCCTCACCTCTCACTCACACACATACACTAACATGGACTAAACTACCACACATGCCGGGAGACCGGCCGGGAACTTAAAACTTGTGGGTGCCATGCTGATGGGAGACACCTGGTTGAGGAAAACCCTCCTTAGCCGACGGTAGGTCGGCGCCGGATCTGGGGGAAGACGACAACCACCACTTACCTAGCAAAAAATTGCACCGCCTAGCCGGGACATGTTCTAAGTCCTCGACCGGTCTCCCGACATCTGTGGCAGTGTATACCTGGGTTTGTCTAACGTGGAGGCCGAAGGTAGTATCTTCAAAATGAAGGTAGTATCTCCAAGATGGAATTCAGCATGACGTTTTGAGTCACTCTCAGTTCACCCGCTACAGACTCTTGATCTGCAGCACTGCTTGATGCGGTCGCGGTCATGTGACATCTTGCGGCAGGACTGAGAAAGACCAAAAATGTCGGACCGAATTCCATCTTGGAGATACTACCCCTCCCCCCTTGTATAGTGCATGTACGTGTAAGGGTGTGAGTAAGAGGTGAGGATACGCCAAGGAAGAGGAAGGAAAGATGACGCGTGGTCCGTGCTCCGTTTGCTACGATACTGATCCGGCATTTGGCTGATGTTGATCGGAGAAACAAGGGAAATGCGGAGTTTGTCAAAGCAAGGCGTGAAACTGCGAAGTGCGACGGAGTGGGCTTGGACGGGGCTTGGACGGGGCTTGGACGGGGCTTGGACGGGGCTTGGACGGGGCTTGGACGGGGCGTGGACTGGGCGTGGACTGGGCGTGGACTGGGCGTGGACGGGGCTTGGACGGGGGCTTGGACGAGGCTTGGACGAGGCTTGGACGGGGCTTGGACGGGGCTTGGACGGGGCTTGGACGGGGCTTGGACGGGCGGTGGCGCTGCTTTGAGATAAGAGCCCTGGCGGCTCGGGTGATGCGGGTCTGCCGCCTCCCTGAACTCGCTCGCCCACAGAAACGGCGCGAACAAATAGGAAAGTATTGTGTCTACTGACGATCCTGCCTTTTTTATTTTACATTCTTCAAGATTAGTTAAAAACTGAGTGTGACATGCTACGAGGAGAAGTGGATTCTGTGCATGTTTTCATAATTCTGTGACACTTACCCTCAGCCACATACTACTGGAATTTCGAATACAGAAAGAAAATGAGCGTTTTTTGTGAGGATTGTTAACAAAATGTGCACTCCGATGAAATAAAATATATTTTCAAGAGTAAATCAGCTATAAATTTGAGCTCTTACCCCTCATCATGTCCTTCGTGTAGGAATAACACTTCCAGCCCCAACAATATGGAGAACGATAATTTGATTAACTATATTTCCCACTGAATTCTAGAGGACGTACGCAGATAATGAAGACACGTTTATGCCAAAATCAAAACGAGGGGCCATTTCAGCATTTGCTCAAAGGATCAGGGAAACTGGATGAAAAATCTAACCGAGATGGGGAGGGGGGAGGGCGACGGCCTGTAGCTTGCAACCGAAGTTGAGCCGACTAAGGATTATCGGAGTATGGAAAACGTGATCCCTAATCTCAGCCATTAATTAAGGAGTACTTTGTAAACCGTAAGTTTACAAACGAAAACAAGGACTTAACAATGGTTTTTAGGTATGTCATTTTCTGAAGAATTATGACGTCACGTGCCCATTAGAGTTGAATCGTTTCATTATTATTTGAATTAAAATTTTAAATTGTTAACTACTTTATCGGTCACATGCGTCTTTATCCCCTGTTAACATACAACTCTGCAGGTTCGTTAAGTGCACTTTTACCTACCTTTATGTTAAGAAATTTAAATCGTTAGCAACGGAAACAACCATCGCAAGTCAAATGATTGTTAAGGAAAGAAACATTGCCTTGTACAAAAAAAATCAGATTCAAATAATTCAGTAGTAATTCACATCCGCTTGGGGATATAATTATTCTTAATTATGATATTTATATTAATATTTGCCTATGTGCGATATTAATGGTTGCTTGCACGAAGAAAATCTCCCTTCGTGTTACTATGTTTTTGCTAGTTATACACACACCAAACAGGAGTTAAACGGAAATCAAAGACACTTTTAAAACCGTTCACCACACAACAAATGCCGTATCCAGCAGTTTACACACTCAATATGGCAACCATGCGCATCATATCGGCGCACTGATTATGAGTAGCTTTTCTTCCTCTGTAGAACCTATTCCGTGACAACAACTTCAACAATCACTACAACTAAAAATCAACAACGACAGTTAATATCTACACCGATACACGTCTGCCCTGTAAAAGTTCGCCATCGCGCCGCCTTCCTTCTAGTGCGACCTATTGCCGCCAGGGGCGGGAGTAGTTTCTCTGTAGAACCTATTCCGTGACAAACACTTCAACAATCACCACAACTAAAAACCAACAACGACAGTTAATATCTACACCGATACACGTGTGCACTGTAAAAGTTCGCCATCGCGCCGCCTTCCTTGTAGTGCGGCCTATTGCCGCCAGGGGCGGGAGTAGTTTCTCTATAGAACCTATTCCGTGACAACAACTTTAACAATCTAAAAACCAACAACGACAGTTAATATCTATACCGATACACGTCGCAACTGTAAAAGTTCGCCATCGCTCCGCCTTCCTTGTAGTGCAGCCTATTGCCGCCAGGGGCGGGAGTGGTTTCTCTGTAGAACCTATTCCGTGACAACAACTTCAACAATCTAAAAACCAACAACGACAGTTAATATCTACACCGATACACGTGTGCACTGTAAAAGTTCGCCATCGCACCGCCTTCCTTCTAGTGCGACCTATTGCCGCCAGGGGCGGGAGTAGTTTCTCTGTAGAACCTATTCCGTGACAAACACTTCAACAATCACCACAACTAAAAACCAACAACGACAGTTAATATCTACACCGATACACGTCGGCACTGTAAAAGTTCGCCATCGCGCCGCCTTCCTTGTAGTGCGACCTATTGCCGCCAGGTGCGGGAGTAGTTTCTCTGTAGAACCTATTCCGTGACAACAACTTCAACAATCTAAAAACCAACAACGACAGTTAATATCTACACCGATACACGTGTGCACTGTAAAAGTTCGCCATCGCGCCGCCTTCCTTGTAGTGCGACCTATTGCCGCCAGGGGCGGGAGTTTCTCTGTAGAACCTATTCCGTGACAACAACTTCAACAATCTAAAAACCAACAACGACAGTTAATATCTACACCGATACACGTGTGCACTGTAAAAGTTCGCCATCGCGCCGCCTTCCTTGTAGTGCGACCTATTGCCGCCAGGCGGGAGTAGTTTCTCTGTAGAACCTATTCCAGACAACTACTTCAACAATCACCACAACTAAAAAAACCAACAACGACAGTTAATATCTACACACCGACACGTCTGCACTGTAAAAGTTCGCCATCGCGCCGCCTTCCTTGTAGTGCGACCTATTGCCGCCAGGGGCGGGAGTAGTTTCTCTGTAGAACCTATTCCGTGACAACAACTTCAACAATCACTACAACTAAAAATCAACAACGACAGTTAATATCTACACCGATACACGTCTGCCCTGTAAAAGTTCGCCATCGCGCCGCCTTCCTTCTAGTGCGACCTATTGCCGCCAGGGGCGGGAGTAGTTTCTCTGTAGAACCTATTCCGTGACAAACACTTCAACAATCACCACAACTAAAAACCAACAACGACAGTTAATATCTACACCGATACACGTGTGCACTGTAAAAGTTCGCCATCGCTTCGCCTTCCTTGTAGTGCGACCTATTGCCGCCAGGGGCGGGAGTAGTTTCTCTGTAGAACCTATTCTGTGACAACTACTTCAACAATCACCACAACTAAAAACCAACAACGACAGTTAATATCTACACCGATACACGTGTGCACTGTAAAAGTTCGCCATCGCACCGCCTTCCTTCTAGTGCGACCTATTGCCGCCAGGGGCGGGAGTAGTTTCTCTGTAGAACCTATTCCGTGACAAACACTTCAACAATCACCACAACTAAAAACCAACAACGACAGTTAATATCTACACCGATACACGTCGGCATTGTAAAAGTTCGCCATCGCTTCGCCTTCCTTGTAGTGCGACCTATTGCCGCCAGGGGCGGGAGTAGTTTCTCTGTAGAACCTATTCCGTGACAACAACTTGAACAATCTAAGAACCAACAACGACAGTTAATATCTACACCGATACACGTGTGCACTGTAAAAGTTCGCCATCGCGCCGCCTTCCTTGTAGTGCGGCCTATTGCCGCAGGGGCGGGCGTGCGCTCGGGAGGGGGTGCGCGGGCGTGTGTGTTTGGCATTAGCCGCCTGAGCCGCAGTGTACATCGGGTGAGAGCGCGGTTATTATTGAGCGTCGTTAGCGGCGTGTTGACGTGGGGCTTTTGCTCGCGCTTACACGTGACATGATAATTGGGAGGCGTGCGGCCGCAGTGTTTTGCTACACGCCGCCCTAGGTCTCTCCCGCCCGATCGATGGGGTAGGCCGGGAGCGGTGGCTCAGGGCATGATGTGATGTCATTGCAGGGTTCTGACAGGAGGGTCCTAGGTTCGCGTCCCGACTGCGACGAGATTTTTAATACTAGTTTGTGAGCTAGGTCGAATTCAGTCGCTGTCTGGAGGAGAATTCTAGCGGCCGGCTGTTCTCATAGCTAGTTTTCCGTGAGTTCTCGGATCAAAACCAGGTGAATGCCGGAGCAGTATCCTAACAAACGGGCCACGGACCACGCGCGATCTGTCCTCCCTCTTTCTTGTCCTATCCTCTCCCCTTACACACACTTACACTAACATACATACCAGGATACCGGGCGTGGACTTAGAACTTGTGCCGACTGGGGCGGTGCCCCGCTGGTGGGAGATATCTGGTTGGGGAAAACCCCAGTAGGTTTGCGCCGGATCTTGCCAATCAGTGGGGGAAGATCACCGCTATCTCCCGATGATAGGTATGTGAGGAACCTTTCTTTGGGGCCTGTGGCCTGAACATTTTAGTTTTTAAGGCCCTAGAACAACTTGGATATTAATAATACGTCCGACTAACATTACAACATAAACAAGTAGATATTGATAACCCCTAATAAATTCTCTTACTCGCCCGGTCGCAGCACTAGCATCTTTTGAGCACAATAATTTTAAAATTATTAGCTACCCATTCTTGCATATAACTGTTTTTTTAATGTCACCTATACCTCTAGGCTTCTCAACCCATTACTCAGGTATGAATGCATATGAAAAGTCGTGAACTATTTAATTCTGATGCCCTCACTCCCAACCCTCTAAAACAAAAAAAGGGGCATTCAAAATGCCACTTATGGTATTGTTCAACTGGCTAAAATTTTAACATATGGCAATGGTAAGCTAATTACCTTCGATTGATTGATTGATTTTTTCGTGTTTCCGGGCGCGTCAACTACTGTGGTCATTAGTCCCGTTAGTGTAGTGAATGTTTTTTCTTGGGAGATGACTGTGATCTCCCCCGCTGGATGGCGAGATCCGGCGCCGACCTACCGTCGGCTAGTGGGGTTTCCCCCTAACCAAGACTCTCCCACCAGCGGGGCACCGCCCCAGCCGGAACAAGCTCTAAGCTCCCGACTGGTCTCCCGGGATATGTGGTAGTGTTGTGCATGTTAGTGTGTCTGTGTGTGTAAAGGGAGAGGATAGGACAAGGAATGGGAAGGACAGATCGCGCGCGGTCCATGGCCCGTTTGGTAGGGTACTGCTCCGGCATTCGCCTGGTGTTGATGAGAGAAACCACGGAAAACTACCGATCAGAGCAGCCGGCCGCTAGAATTCTCCTCCAGACAGCGACTGAATTCGACCTAGCTGAAAAGCTAGCGTCAAAAATCCTGCCGCCGTGGGGAGTGGGAACCTAGGACCTTCCGGTCAGAGGCGCTGCAGTGACATCAGTCGATGCACTGAGCTACCGCTCCCGGTAAACCTTCGAAGTAGGGGCGTTACTCATCCCATGTACTTGCACCATCGTTCCTGTCGTTGTTGGAAGTAGCGGCACCACTAACCTTCACATTACATGGAGCAGTGACAACACTGAGCACTGAAACATGTCCACACCAACTTTTCCGGCGTGCAAACATTATCAACCTCCTCCCACAAGAATATGATCGAAGTCTTTTCTTTTTTCGTTTTGCGACGGCAAGAAAACTCCGGGCACGTTTTGAATCCCCGGAGCAGCAGGAGGACGCTGTTACACCACACTGGCTGCGCCACGTCACCGCGGTGCTTCGGGACGCATCTTAGCGCAATGCGTCTCCTCAGAGCGACGACAAAAAACCGGTCTTCGTTAGGTCCATGGCCGTGGTCGCCGGTCGCCCTGCAAATGGGGTTAGCCGGGTGTTTCTCGTCTAAGTTAAGCTTGTCTTATATTGTTCTTGAGGAGCTGCGCGACCCAGAGTTCGGGGTTGGGGGTTGCGTAAGGGGATGGGCAGAGGGCGGGGCATTTAAAACGATTACCATATTACGGCGGAGTTTGTGGGGCGGTCGACGAAATGCAGGAGTTGAGAAAAACGGCCTCCTCTAGAAGGTTTTGCTTGCAGGGCAGGCGGCCGTGGCAACGCAGTTCGCGGGGGCTGAGGAGGGTTAGTGAGGGGGAGCGGGGTCGAGCGGTGCGGGGGAAGTGGGGAGAAGCAAGGCTGCGGGTCGAAAAAGGGTAAGTGGGGGAAGCGGTGGATGCGAGGCGAAGCGGGTCGAAGCGGGTTGAAGCAGGTCAAAGTGGGTAGAAGTGAGACGAACCGGGGGAGAAAGGGATCGAGCGGGGCATAGCGGGTCGGAGCGGGGCGAAGCTGGGCGGAGTGGCTGGAGCGGGGAACGAGGGAAGCTGGTGAAGGAGGCGGGAGAAGCGGGGCGAAGCGAGGCAAATCGGGAGAAGCGGGGCGAAGCGGGGCAGTTCGGTGGGGCGGGGCGGGTGGAGCGGGCCGAAGCGAGGTGAAGCGAGCAAAGTGTGTCGAAGGGGGCGAAACGGGGCGAAGTGGGGTGAAGCGGGGTGAAGCGGGGCGAATCGGGTCGAATCGGGTCGAAGCGGGTCGAAGGCGAGGCGAAGCGGGGCGAAGCGGGGTGAAGCGGGTCGAAGAGGTGAAGGGGTCGAAGCGGGTCGAACAGTGCGGGTCGAAGCGGGGCGAAGCGGGGCGAAGCGGGGCGAAGCGGGGCGAAGCGGGGCGAAGCGGGGCGAAGCGGGGCGAAGCGGGGCGAAGCGGGGCGAAGCGGGGCGAAGCGGGGCGAAGCGGGGCGAAGCGGGGCGAAGCGGGGCGACGCGGGGCGAAGCGGGGCGAAGCGGGGCGAAGCGGGGCGAAGCAGTGCAATGTGGGGCATTCCTTAGCTACACTCCTTATTGATACTTATACTTTACGCACAAAATATCCGGTAAAAAAGCAACGTATTTCATTAAGAAAGTCCAATGTTTCCTTTCTTGGCGTCAGGGACGATTCAATTCTCTTCAAGGGGTTGCGAGCACTACAAGTTAGTGATTGATTTTAATGACTCTCTTTCTGCAGGTTTCCATGCTATTAAACGACTGTCTAATTCATATTACACGAAACTCAGCTCTTAAAAGTCGAATCCAGGTGAGAACGCTATTCATAGTACTTATGTTCAAAAACTTTTCACATTCTGAAGTAAAGTCGAAGAAGTTAGTATTAGCTTTCACAACTTTAGCTCCTCAAATCGTTTCAGATACCTCTTCGGAAACCATTGTCTTACATTTTTGTTTCCTTATCTCTATGATGCCAAATTCGTGATTACATGGCATACACGAAGGCCATAGAACCAGGAATTTTACATCCACAAAATCAAAACAGTTATTTGCAATAACGATTAATAGGATCATTAAAAAGTCTAATCCGATTCATATTCCGATCCACTTCCAATTCCGATACACTTTTGAGAGGGTGCTGGCATTTCTGAGCTGTGAATTGAGTTACTACTTTATCCTCGCCAATAGCTGTACTCTTACATCGTACGCTCTCTAGCAAAAGCGTTTGCAACTTCGTTTCGATGAATATAGATATTCTACATTCTTTGTTCTATGCTTCTAGTGTGCCTATTAACACGCTACCTTTTCATTGGAAAGCCTAAAAATTCGAATTTAAGGCAGTTACTACCTTTCCCATGTCAACGTCTCTATTACATTTTGATCTCATAAACTTTCAGCAATCTCATTCTATGAATGCGTTCTAAATTCTGCTTTCCTGACAGGTAGGTGTACTATGTTTCCTCCCAGGATGCAGGACGTGGGCCAACAATGGACTGTCAGAAATATTTGCCAAATTTAGATCGAGTTAGGTATGGACTCGATGAAACATGAAGTTCTTTGTGATTTCTTTTCTCCCAAAGATTAGTTCATTCGTGATTCTAAATACGCCCTTTCCAAAAAATGGGAAAGTTTTTTGACAATTCAAAGCACAGGTTTGGAGGTCATTGAAACGAATTGTATTACTTCGTTTCACTGACAGACGATGCCAAAAACATACGTTGCAAAACTTGTAAAAGAGATTTTTGAATTATCGTGAAAATATATTAAAACGTAGCTTAATGTGTAAGAAAATATATAAAATTACACAAAATATGTAAACTCGTGCAAATAGTTCTTCCAAGATATATAAAATAAAAAGGTTTTTAATTAAAAAATGTCTCGTAATCTCTAAAAACTATTTCATTTTGTTTTCTTGCATCGATAAAATATGTACTTATATTAATCTAGCAAAATACCCGTTGACCGCCGTTATTCGTTCATATCAAACCCTTTGAAGGAGAAAAAAGGACAGTTATATAAACCACGGTGTTCAACATTTTTAATGTAATTGATTCAACATTTAATAAAATACTGTATTTTTCGTTCTTTTATTTTACAGTAAACTACTATTAGAACTTGATCTGCTCTGTTTTCTCATCTCGAAGTGTTTTATTAACCATACGTTTACGGAGTGGGTAGAATACGTACCCTCACTATACTCTTTTTAAAAATATTGATATAGCTAGATTGTGGTGGCACTTTTACTTTCTCGCACAGAAGTACCAACGTAGTCAAGATAAATTATTGTATTATTTCAGCAAAAAGTGGAGAATTTTTGACAGAAAAGTTTGTATAGTGAGTCTCAGATTCCAATAATAATAATAATAATAATAATAATAATAATAATAATAATAATAATAATAATAATAATAATAATAATAATAAATATTTTTCCTATATATTGTGACCAAACTTGCCGTGAACATACCTAAGAATGGCACTTCACACAAATGTACAATCGCATGTGGCTTCAATTTACATTCATTTATTTTTTGTATTGTACACCAGCAAGCAAATTTATATCCCTTTTGACTTGTAGTTTGTTTATTTTTTGAATTACTGACAATCACTCTTGTTTTAGCTTATTCTTGGAGGTAAAGCATTAATAAATTTTAAACTTTTATTCGAAAAATTTCAAACATTTTTATTCTAAAGTTTATATTTCTACCTTACCTCATGGTATCAAAAATTCCTTTTCTATATCATGCATTTCTTCTTCTATTTCTCTAGTACCATTGACGCTTTCCTAAATAGAGCTTAATATGTCTTTTAAACCTACATTCAAACATAAAACTGCACATTGTCTGGATGCTAGGGCTAGAGGCACAACCAGGAACCCAGGTCGACCGCTCATTGTAAATCCTGAACCGCAGTGCGTATCCTGGACCTAAAGGTAGATGCAGAAGCAGACATCTAGGTAGGCTGCTCCTAATAAATCCTAAACCACAGTGCAGGACCTAGCCGGTAGGCGTGGAGGCATAAGCAGGCATCCATGTCGGCCATTCCTTGTACGTTCTGATCCACTATGCGGAACCTGGACGTAGAGGCTACATGTGCAACCAGGCACGCAGGTCCACAACCCTTGAAAACCCTTAACCACTCTTTGTGACCCGGTCGCTAGGGGAGGAGGCAGCAGTATACACTTAGATCGATCGCTCCTTATAAATCCTGAACCACTGTGCGTATCCTACACGCTAGCGGTAGATGCAGAAGCAGACTCCTAGGTCGGCCTCTCATTGTAAATCCTGAACCTGTGGGGGACTTGGATTCTAGGGGTGGAGGCAGCAGAAGGCATTCAAATCGGTGACTCCTTCGAAATCCTGAACCATTGCACGGAATATGGGTGTCGGGGAGAAGAAACGAGGAGGTTCCTAAGTAGGTCAGTCCTTATAAATCTTGAACCACAGTGCGTATCCTGGACCTAAAGGTAAAGTAACTCTCCTTGTAAATCCTGAACCAGTCTGGGAGCTGGGTGCTAGGTTGGAGGCAGAAGCAGACACTCAGGTCGGCTTCTCCACCCCATATAAATCCTGAACCACAATGCGTTTCCGGAACGCTAGGGGTAGAGGCAAAAGTAGACATCTAGGTCGGCCTCTCCTTGTATATTCTGAACTTCTGTGCGGAGCCTAGAGGGTAGGGGTGCTGGCAGAAGTAGGGATTCAAGTCGGCCACTCCTTGTAAATCCTGTACCACTGTACGGAGTTTGGGCGTCGGGATGGGTAAACGAGGAGTATCCAAGGTCAGTGAGTCATTGTAAATACTAAACCATTGTGTGTGGCCTGAACGCTGGGGATAGAGTACGATCAGGCATCCAAGTTTACCTCTCCTTGTAAATTCTGAACCACTGTTCGTGGCCTGAACGCCGGGGATAGAGGTACGACCAGGCATCCAAGTTCACCTCTCCTTGTAAATTCTGAACAACTGTTCGTGGCCTGAACGCCGGGAATAGAGGTACGACCAGGCATCCAAATTTACCTCTTCTTGTAAATTCTGAACCACTGTTCGTGGCCTGGACGCCGGGAGAGGCACGACCAGGCATCCAGGTTGACCCTCCTTGTAAATTCTGAACCACTGTTCGTGGCCTGGACGCCGGGGATAGAGGTACGACCAGGCATCCAGGTTGACCTCTCCTTGTAAATCCTGAACCACTGTTCGTGGCCTGGACGCCGGGAATAGAGGTACGACCAGGCATCCAGGTTGACCTCTCCTTGTAAATCCTGAACCACTGTTCGTGGCCTGGACGCCGGGGATAGAGGTACGACCAGGCATCCAAGTTTACCTCTCCTTGTAAATTCTGAACCACTGTTCGTGGCCTGGACGCCGGGGATAGAGGTGCGACCAGGCATCCAGGTTGACCTCTCCTTGTAAATCGTGAACCACTGTGCAGGACCTGGACGCTGGGGTGAAGGGTACGACCAGGCATCCAGGTTGACCTCTCCTTGTAAATCCTGAACCACTGTTCGTGGCCTGGACGCCGGGGATAGAGGTACGACCGAGCATCCAAGTTGACCTCTCCTTGTAAATTCTGAACCAGTGTTCGTGGCCTGAACGCCGGGAATAGAGGTACGACCAGGCATCCAGGTTGACCTCTCCTTGTAAATCCTGAACCACTGTTCGTGGCCTGGACGCCGGGAGTAGGGGTACGACCAGGCATCCATGTTGACCTCTCCTTGTAAATTCTGAACCACTGTTCGTGGCCTGGACGCTGGGGATAGCGTACGACCAGGCATCCAGGTTGACCTCTCCTTGTAAATCCTGAACCACTGTGCGGGACCTGGACGCTGGGGTGAAGGCAGGAGCAGGCTGCCACTGTTAAGGCCAGACGGCTGCGGGGAAGGCTTGGGCGGCGGTAGCTGGCGGCTTGGTTCATTCGTATTGCTGTCCGGAGCAGAAACGTTGAACCGCGAGGCCTTATTAAGTGTAATCAAAATGAAATTAAGTCAAAGATGGCGGGTGACAACGTGATGGATGCACCCGCCTTGTGCCATAATGGGTTTCTGCAGGCGGGCGGTGCGGTTGCGGCTCGTGCTTGAACCCGGAAATGTAATTATTGAAATCGAGAAACATTTTTATTCTTCTTTTCCCAATTCCATTACAGCTGTTTTTAAAATTTACAAGTATTATAGAAAACAAACCTGCTTCCTTTTTATAATCGGATATTGCCCTCTTCCAGAAAAAAATGTATCGAGTAGTTTTGCAGAACATTCAAAAATATCCTAGGGGATCAAAGTAAAATGCCCCCAAATGCAAACAAAATTAGCAATTTAAAATTCATAGGGATTCTAGTAAAGTCAGATTCATATGGAAATATGTGATATGCATTTTGGAGAAATTGTTTTTAAGCGGTGTAGGTATTGTCAAGAGGCGAACAGATGGCCGAGGTTTTGAAAAAAAGATTTTCTGATACAAAGAATTAATAATTATTAGAGGATTCCGATTCCACTGCGTGTTTGATAAAATAATTCATTATACGAAGAAACAAAATACTCTAGTGTTTGTATTACAGGAGGAACTACAAAACCAGTTTTTCCATGACAACATGTCTCCAACAAAATGTCAACATGTCTCCTCTACAGAATTAACACACATTATCCACACTACACGCATGTGGAAATCAAAAGAAAGTGATTGAAAATTAGTGCTGCCAAATTCAAGGATTTCAACGATTTCACTAAAGAAATTAATACAAAAATTAACTAATCGATGCAAATAAATGTTTAAAAATATTTATGTTTTAAAATGGCGGACTCTCACGTATTAGTTAGTTACCTTTTCGGTTCATTCTCACCCTCATTTCCGTTTGCCATCTATCGTCGCCTTGTGGTAATAGCCTGTATTGCCAGGTTAGGGGTTTCACCGCTAAATTTAGTTGTTTTTTGTGTTCAGTGGATGTTTTAGGTGCCATATTTATTTGGGGGAGTTTTGTTTGGGAGGTTCCATTGAGGTTTTAAATGCATTTAAAAAATATCTATTGTGTATTGATGATGATAATCACAAAAGCCAAAAATAGTTCCTTATGATTATTAACGGTGTATTTATTCAAATACGACTAAACGTTGTAAAAGCATTTATAGGCGTGTAAAATCATTTGAAGGAATTTCTTAGTTTAAGATTAAACGGGTATTTCTCACCATTAAAGACTGGTAGAAAACGGCAACATATACGATGGAAAAATTAAGGAATCACAGCAATAAACAAATACTGGAAACAACGATTTCCGTGTGAAACTTTTTGAAAAGCATACGCTGTGTGCATATATGTACATCATAGTTGTTATACATATTTTTATATATAATTAATAGTTGTTTATTATTTTTATATTATTAATATTTTGTTAAAATTTTTCGTATTTCTTCAATTTTTATACCTCCTCACATTTTAAACATGAACTATTTTTTTTAATTTAATGTTTTCTTACGTTTTGGTGGTTTTCCTAGCGCTATTCAATGGGAAATTTTTAAGACCACCTGGAAATACAGGTTCTGTCTGGACCTCTAGCAGTAACTACAGCGTAGGTTCCCGAAAAATGTAGGAAAGCTACAACAGCAGATACTTTCTTGCTTTATTTTTAAATTAAAACAATTTTCGAAAATTCAGAGAGTTCAATGAAAATTTAAACAATTCTATTGAGAATTCCTTATTTTATTGCTAAAAAATTTGAATAGAAATTAGAGTACCGTACAATGAGGTGACTTTGATAACATAACTTTTTACACTTTTTGTTTTTTTTGAAAAAAACATCTGTGTATGACAAAATTTAAAGAAAATATATGGAACCGTTCTCAAAAAATATTAAAAATGGCCTATATTTCATTCAAAATCACACGAAACAATTAATTTTTTTTAACTTGTACATGACCTTATTTCGAGACTTTAAGAACCTTAAGAGTCCTTTAAGAACAGACTCCATTTAAGAAAGATCTTCATTATAGTGGTTGGTGGAAAATAGCGAAAACAGTTTTTTTTTGCTTTTGTAATTTTAGAAAAATCAGGGATGTCAACGACAATGAGAACCACGCCATTCTCTTGAGATGTCTATAAAGTTAGAATACATACATATACAAACATAAACATAACAATCACTAATTGCTACTTTCGGCTTCATCTCGCAGAAGCAGGAAGAAACGTCCATGTGTATATATGTAGAAGGAAGAGACCTACGAAAAGTCCTAGAGTCAGGAAGATGGAAGTTCATTAATAGAGACTTCAGTAACGTTATGAAGTAATATCTCGAATGAATCTTTTTCCGAAAGACGTGATTGTCATGTTCCTGCTTGTACTCGGAATCTTTCATTTTTGAAACAAAAATGTTTTTCGGGTTTCATAAGGTATGACATACTTCCAATCTTATGGCCTGGCATCCAATGAGATGACCCTTATATGATGCTTGCAGCATGAAGTTGTATACGCCGTAAGGTAACTGTGGAAATATGGGTAGATATTCGAATTTGGATGGAAATTGTTGCTCAATGAAGTAGTAGCACACCTAAAAGAGAAAAATCAATTTAGAATCATGGCAGTCAGATATTATTGTTGGTACATAGGCGGGTAAATTAATTCAAATTTGGAACCGTGTAATACAATCAATTATAACCATTCTTTGAGCCGAATTACCAGTATACGGTATACACTTCAATTATCTCGCGCTCAAAACTTCCACCTCGCTTGCAGAGAGAAAAAAAGAAATTAATTTCTTACGTTTCATCTGTTGAACTGCTTTCCAAGAACGCCGACTGAGCGTACCACAGACCAGACTCCAAGAACGACCAGCATAGACAACATTGCATATTGTCGCAATTTCGCGGAATCCTGACTCTTTACACATAACACGCGATGGGATTGCATTGCTTGAGAATTTGCAGCTGATCGGCAGATCGCCTCGGTAGTTTTACAATGTGAAGCTTGTAGTGAATTACAATGCAAGCTCGCTCGTGGCACATAGCGAAGTCGCTAGCCTTTCACCACTGGGGTCCGGGTTCGATTCCCGTCGAATCAAACAAAACGAGCTTGGTAGCTTCACAAGGGCTAGTCCAAACCCTGTGAAGTGTCCTAAACCCCACCCCTATTCTTATTCCTTCCCAATTTCTGGCCGCTAGGTAGTGACGCAAGAGCGCGTAGCAGGAGGCGGGTACGCGGAGATGCTACCTGGCGGTCCTCTAGACAACTGACTGCGACGTGACGTGACATGACATAAGGTTAATGGAGAAATACTCCCCAAGTGAGTAAATTAATGGAGGATTACTCTTCAGTGCAAAGCGCTCAACGCCCCTTAAGGGGCTTGGGGACGCGTTGCGTCAAGTTGTAGACGCAACTAATTTATTTAAAAAAACTGTTGGTAGCGCTCCTAAGTTCACTCAAATTGCATTTCCCGTGTAGCTGTGAATTGTAGCGCGCCAGGGTCTGGGCGATAACGTGTATGCATTACGAATAACGAATAGAATAAGAAAGAAAACGATTTACTTTTCGCCCAGACAGGTAATACAGACAATTTCTTAAATACTTAATGGTTCTTAACGCCGAAGAACGCTAATAGTCTGGACCCTCGTCATTTCACAGTCTGGTTTCATGACAACAGTGCACGAAAAAACGATAAGCAGTTACGTGTAACAATCTCTTCAAAAAACTCCCCCAATATTTCCCAGCCTCAACAATTATTGTGAAATAAGCTGGTGTAATAAGACTCGTTTTCGAAATATGTGTTAAATAGCGTACCCTTGCGAGGAATCTCGCATGTTAAACCCCACCCTCTTGCAAATTTTTCAATTTCCATATTACGTCTGTAATACATCTTTTCCTTTAAAACCCTCTTTTCCTCTGTCACTTGATCTATATTCAGCACGTAATAAATAACAATACAAGAAACCTTTCTCAATACAAACTATTCTTATTTAACGCTATTACCGAGCAAAGAGATACACCAGTTTAATTCAATCGCTTAGAATATCAAGTAATTAGTTTAATATTAAATACAGTTGCAGATTTTGCGGGGTCTGAACAGGTGGGGTAGAAAAGAGTCACGTCGAACTCGCAAACTTGTAATAGAATGTTCTCATCCTATAGATTACGGTGTGAGAAACGTTACTTTGAGGACTCTAGCCTCAAAATTTTAATTAAGGTTCTAAAACGCTTCTTTTATGAGTTATTTAACGATATAAATTTTTTAAAAATGCTACCGAGTGTTGCGGGCTTCATGTTACATGAATATTTAGATACGTATTTTTTAAAAATAAATCTCTCATATTTTTAAAGCCAAATTATTTTCCAATTTTCGATATTTTCTCCCCGGACATCCTATATCTATCTATCTATCTATCTATCTATCTATCTATACATCTATCTATATATTTATCTATCTAGCTATCTATTTATATATCTATCATATATATATCTGTCTATATATATATATATATATATATATATATATATATATATATATATATATATATATATATATATATATATATATATACATACACACACACGCGCAGAGTCTCTATCTTAACGGGCAACCCACGACTGGTAGGACCTGTTCATGTTTTGGCAATTTAGCAACCGCGTGTCTTTGACTCCTTTGAAGAGAGCCGTGGCTAGTCGAGGCAGCGGGCGGGGAGGTGAGCGTCAGGTCATAAGCTGCGGCCACTTCCCTGTTTCTGTGTCCTTCCAATTCAAGGGTTTTGGCAGGGGCAGATTCGCGGCTTTACACGCCAGTATCTTTTCGCGCTGCGAGGGGGTTCGGTTGGAGTGGACAGACATGAGCGGGCACACAAAACGTCTCTAGGCGATTCTCTCCATTATGCTAAAGAAAAACACTGCAATACTGAAGATGTGAAGGGAAGTTGACGTAATCGATTCGATCGATTAAAGAGTAATCGATTTCTGTTAAGAAATCTGGTAAGATTTCTGTTAAGCAACGTAACAATAATTGTTTAGTGAAAGCCGGTTCAGAGAGAAATCAGCAAAACATCTCGTGAAACATTACCACCAAGCTCTTCATTTTTATAACAATAAAAATAATAATAGATTATGATTTATTATGTTTCGGCCATTTATGTCTACTCTACATGTTATCTTCCAAGGTTCCGGAGAGATTAACATGAGTAATTACAGGGAATAGCTTTTTATGGCTGTATCCCCTGATAAGACAAGGTTGTTACGCCTTGAATTATGAATAATGAGGTGATAGGAAGATAATGAGGGGTGAAGGGACAGTCACAAATACGACCATGCCTACACATGACTCAAACGTGCAGCCTCCTTGGTGCAGACCCGGTGGTATAATGCGGATTCGGTGGTATAGCGGTTAGCGTATCGGACTGTTGTACCCGAGTTTGCGGTTTCAAATCCGATCAATGCCATGGATTTTTAAGGGCGAAAAAATCCTTCGTACGCCTTCCTTCGGAGGGGAAGTAAAGCCGGCTGTCCCACGTAGTAGATTTACTGCATGTAAATGATCCTCAAGCCTAAGTGAAGCTTCTGAGCAAAATTGAGTTCCGCCTGTTTCGTCGCCAAGATAATACCTCCTTTCTCCACTAGGTAGTGAAAGGAGCGTAACGAAATTTGCGTGGTTAGACGGAAGAGCGAGCCTGATGGCCCGATTCTCGCCACGTAAAATAAGGCATTAACTAACTAACAGACGACGGCTGCCACAACCGTCTGCGCCATGAGGCCGGCATTATTTTGTTGTTATGTTTATGGTTTTTGTCATTATTGTTATTTTTATCGTTATCGTTACTATTATTGTTACGGAAACTGCAAATTAAACAAAGAAAATCGTAATAAAAATCATAAAATATGAATAAAATACAAATAAATAGAAAATTAATAGTTTTTGAAAATGATCAATAAAAAATAAAATTTAAATTTCTTAAGATGACGACGAAATTGACCTTCCAGTAAATGCTTAAAATGACCACCATTTGCGAAGAGAAGGTTGTTTACTCTTAGTGTAGAGGCTGCAGTACGTTGAAGAGTAACAAGGACAGATTAAGTGCTTTGTCTCTCTTCCAACTAAAATTGGCCACATTCTCCCAGCCGAAAATCTGAGGGCACGCAACAGGGAGTCATTAAAAGTGAACGGGATACCGATGGTATTTTACGTGTTGCCAAATTGCCAAATTGTCTGGATGGTGTTCCCAGACATATATATGTTTGAAGGATTTATTATTATCAGGTGTAATCCTTGCATGTCAGGTACCATCGCTCATCAACATGAAGCGTTACCCATTGAAACTTTTCGAAACAAGAAAATTGTAATTTTATTTACACAATAAATTCCTCTTACCAACCTTCTGGTTAATGAAAGTGTAGGCATTTCCGGTCGGAGTCAGTAACTACTTAGCATTTCGTGAGACACAAGTGTTTCGTCTGCCATTTCGCGATTATAATGCGACCTTCCTCAGGGATAAAAAATGAAACATAAGAACACTTTTGCCCTGAGGAAGGTCGCGGAATGGCGGCCTAAAAGATGGCACTTACGCCAAGCACGCGGCATCTCCCGGACTGCCAAGAAGGTACTACTGGTTTGTGTAAGAATAACACTTGTCTATCTTCCCTTCGTGTTTATTGTAATTAGCGTAAACTACCAACCTTGGGAAGGGGGGTTGTCCCGAACGGAAGGTCGAGTAGATGGTAAAAGATATCCGTGATTTCCACCGGGATGAAGAAGTTAGCCAAGTCGAGGGGCCCCTTTACCTTCGCGTAAGACTCAAGGCCCCAGCGTCCGCTGCTCATTCTCCTCCACGCGGTAGCGTTTAGCTGCGCAAAAGACGAGAAATATTCATTGGTTAGTGATTCAAGGTGCGTCAACCGCTAAGTTCATTAGTCCCGTAAGCGTAGTCCGTGATTATTCGTCGAGAAATAGTCTTCCTCTGGCGCATGGTGAGATCCGATACCGACCAACACGTCGGCTATCGGGGTTTCCCTAACCAGTTTCATTTATTTATTTATTTATTCATTTATTTTACGTCAAAAAACAGTGCAAACTGCGTATGACGTGCTATGGGGAAAAATGTATTGTGTGCACATTTTCAAAATTCTGTGATCCCTACACTAAGTCATATACTACTTAAATTTAAAAAAAAACCTCCCATGTAATAAAATCTATTTTCAAGGATAAATAAGCAATAAATTTTGGCTCTTATCCATGTTGTCCAGATATCCCCCATGATTGGGATACTGCGACAACCAGAGCAAGCTCTAAATTCCTAGCAGGACTCCGCCATGTGTGATAGTATAGTGCACATAAGCGTGCGGGTGTGTAAGTAAGGGGTGAAGACGCTGGTTAAAAGTGTGCACATAAATAATCATTTTAAACTTTTTCTTTACACTCACGCAAACGAAGCAAAAGAACGAATCTCTAAAATATTAATATATTGTAGCGTTTGTTTAAAGAGCTTTATGACGTAAGCTTTGAAAAAGGATCCCTCAACTCGGATAACCTCTTGGTATCACCCATCTTCTTCACTTCAAGTAGGATTCACACCTCCAGCACTCGCTGATCATTTTACTCCTTTCAAAAATGAATGGAAAACTTCAAAATGGCGACAGAGGGTAAAATGCAAAAAATAGTCCTCTTAAACTATTTATTTCCTTATTCTGAAGGGAAGCAACGCAAAAATCGTTTAAAAAATCTCAGAGTTCCCTTTCAGACCGAGGTTGAATTCGATTCACTTGTCTATTTTGTGCCAAAATTCGACACTGAATGGACTCAAACTAAAACATATCGGTCAACAAAGCTGCACAGACAGCGGTGTTGCCATTGAGATATCAGTCTGTATTTCGACCCGAACTTCCCTCTCAATTGTATATGAGGGAACAAAATTTTATATTGTCTGCATTGTATTGCAAAGTATCAAAAAACTAATACTTGCCTCGGTGTCGGCATCCCCCAGGCCGTCAAAGGGGGTACACAGTTTACCGTTGAGTTCAAAGATCGATTTGGCAACTTTTCTCAGCTTCAGGTCTCTGAAATGGAACTCATCCGTCCCTCTCTGCTCTGGCGTGCACTCTACAGCCCCTTTGAAGTAGAAGTAGTAGGAGCCCTGAAAGTAAGTATATTTTGAAATATTTTCTTTTTCTAGTCATTTACACTGGTTACTGTAGCGCTGTGGTTACGGCGGCAGCCATGAGCTACGGAATCTGTAGGTTCGAATCCCGCTTCGGGCATGAGTGTTTGCTCTTTGCGTCGTGGCACAGCGAGGCTTTTATCAACCATCATACATTAGCATTAATACCATATTTCTTCCCAGTCCTGCCCTTCAAATGGTGTACAATTTTTGTTGAACTTAATAATTAAAAATTGCTTAAGTTAGTTGGTTGGTTGGTTGTTAATGATTCCGGGCGCGTCAACAACTTAGGTCCCATAAGTGTAGTGCGTGTTTTTGCTCGAGAGGAGGCGGTGGTCTTTTCTCGCTGGATGGTCGCCTCCGGCGCCGACCTACTGTCGGCTCACGGGGTTTCCCAACCAGGACTCTCCCACCAGCGGGGCACCACCCCAGCCGAGACAAGCTCTAAGCTCCCGGCATGTGTGGTAGTGTAGTGCATGTTAGTGTGAGTGTTTGTGTAAGGGGAGAGGATAGGACAAGGAAGAGGAAGGAAAGATCGCGCGCGGTCCGTGGCCCGTTTGTTAGGGTGCTGCTCCCGCATACGCCTGGTTTTGATAAGAGAAAGCACAGAAAACTACCGATTAGAGCAGCCGGCCGCTAGAATTCTCCTCCAGACAGCGACTGAATACGACCTAGCTCACAAGCTAGTGTCGCAAATCCTGCCGCCATTAGGACTCGAACCTAGGACCTCCCGGTCAGAGGCACTGCACTGACATCAGTTGATGCACTGAGTCAACCCTCGCGGTTGGAGAGCTCGGAGAAAAGTGGTAAAAACGCATTGAAGATCCAACGAAATTGACAAGATAAGGAAGTAGTAGGAAGAGGAACAGTGAAGAAGAATGTTAGAGACAAGACAGAGAAAACGGTACCTAAGAACAAAAAACCAACAAGAACGCACGCGTATCACGTCTTCATATGTCTAACTTCAATTGCGAACACCACTCCTGAAGGGCATTGAAAAACATGCAATACTTTTCTTAATTTTTTAAAGTAAAGGACTTTGCAACATACAAAACGGATGTCGTGTTGTCACTGCAAGAAAATCATACAATGAAACTCAAAGAATGTTGGAGTAATCGCAAAAATAATCGCTCGATGGATTGTTGAAAAAATCTTACATTTAAGGCTGTGTATTATTTGTAAAATACTTCTAGAATTGCTAAATCATATCAAATAAATTTTTCTAGAATTGCTCAATCATTGACTAATAATTAAGTTTAGTATCTGGAATATAATAAGGAACTTGTATAATGAAAAATTGTTAAATAAGTAATTGGTAAAGCAATCCAAACGAAAAACTCAATTTATCTCAGTTCCGTAACCTTATGAGTTACATCTCTCGCGCATGGGACGCCACAATTATTATTATTATTATTATTATTATTATTATTATTATTATTATTATTATTATTATTATTATTATTATTATTATTTTATTATTATTATTACAAAATTTAAGATTCATATTTTTCGTTCAAATAAAATATGATCTCCATAATTTGTTCTTTCATAAAGGTCAGGTACATATTTCTAAAACTATAGTAATTTTGGCACAATATTGCGTGTAATGTGTGCTAATTTAAAAAATAAAAGGAACAAGCCTTTCACCAAAACGGCTGCAATTGTTTTTTTAAACCTATGGTAGGGATAGTGCTAAATGTTCTCTATAAAATTACATAACCGTCATCTTGATCTATTATTTTGATTCTTCAAAAATTAAAAAATGTAATTTTTTTACTTGTTCCCAAGGTCGTTAATATTTACATGAGCGGCGATTTGTTCACATTACACTTATATTGTAATAAATGCAATGTTGGGAACAAATCCATTTACTTCAAATAATGTTGAAAAACTTTTCTGGATAACTTAAACGTTTATTGTGAAAATAAACAAAAAATTCTACATTTTTGAAGCTCTAAAGCAATTTTCTCAAAAATGGTTCCAAATTTTAAGCTTTTTCAACAGTGTGTTAGTTCATTTTGAGGTATTCTTTTGTTTTTTTTAAATGACACAAATTTAATTGTTTGAAATATCTCACACGTTATTGATATGCCCGTTTGTAAGCACTACTTAAATAAAATATTTGAAATGAACATATTTTTCACCAATGTTTATACATTTTATATTTAGGGAGAACGGGGTAATCACGGTCAGCGGGTAATGACGGTCAGAGTGTTTTCTGATCCTTTGTTGTTCACACAAGCATGAGGAACGATCTGCCATCTAGCGGTATCATTTGATACTACGTTGGAATCCATTTTGAAGCATTCGGTTGCTAAGCGCGGTGCTGGGAGACTGTTTTCGTATTTCAGTGTTATTCATCTAATTTTTTCGTAGAATATTTTAAGCTCGTGATTTGAATTTTTAGCTGTTGTTTCCAAGAAAACTCTCCTGTGAAAGGTAAGTGGTATCAGGCAGCTAAATATTGTGCGAATTCTATCATACACAAGATACGTTTCATACAACAAGATATTTTCCCGCGTGTTGTCATGTAGGGCAATGGCGGTCAGTTGACCGCCATTACCCCATTATAAATTCTCCGTTATCTATTGGTTTGATATTACTTTCAGATGCCAAGAAATTGGAAAAGAAAAACTGAAAAAGCGCAATGGACTGCAGAAGACTTTTCCAATGCTGTTGCGTGTGTGGAAAAAGGTGTCAGTCAAAGGCAAGCTGCTAAAACGTATGGAATACCTTTTAGTACTTTCCAGCAAAGACTGAAGAATTTAGCGGTGGGTGGTCCCTCAATGGGAAGAAAACCTGTATTTACACAGGAACAAGAAGCAACTATAGTTGCAAATGTTGGGACCTTAGCTAACCTGTACTATGGATTAACTCCTTTGCAGCTTCGGAAATTGGTTTTCGAATACGCTGAAAAGCTACAAATAGATCACACATTCAATAAAACAAAGCGTCTTGCTGGAAAGGATTGGCTAGAAGGTTTCCTGAAAAGAAATCCTACCATTTCAGTGCGAAAACCTGAGTCTATAAGTATGAATAGGCTAAGAGGTTTTAACAGAGACGAGGTTAACATCTTTTTTGTTAATCTGGAGAAAGTAATGGGGAAATATAGATTCCCTCCTCACAAAATTTATAATGTGGATGAGACAGGGATCACAACTGTGCAAGAGACCGGAAAAATAATTGCACCAAAAGGACAGAAGAGAATTGGAGCCGTGACATCAGGGGAGAGAGGCAAAACAACAACAGTTATTTGTTGCTTGAATGCGGCTGGTGGCTACATTCCTCCCATGTTCATTTATGCTCGACAAAGGATGACTCCTAATCTCGAGACCAATGGATGTCCTGGAGCACTTTATACCTGCTCAGTAAATGGATGGTCCAATGAAGCACTGTTTCTTGTTTGGCTACAACATTTCAAAACACATGCAAAACCCAGTAAAGAAGAGCCAGTTCTTCTCATTCTGGACAATCATGGAAGTCACATCACTTTGGAAGCATATAACTTTTGTCGTGACAACAATATTGTAATGCTATCTCTACCCCCACATTCTTCACATCGCTTACAACCTTTGGATGTTGCGTTCTTTGGTCCATTAAAACGGGCATTCAACAGAGAGTGTGATCTACTTATGAAGAGCAAACCTGGCGAACACATCACAGTTTATAATTTGGCTGAGCTCTTCAAGAAGGCATATTCTACTGTTGCAACTATTGCAAAAGGAATATCTGGCTTTCAATCCACTGGCATCCATCCAATAAATCCGGAAGTATTTTCAAATGAAGACTTTTCATTTGATAATGGAAATGAAGAGGAACTTGGCAAGACGCCAACTGAAGATCCTGTGAATGGAGAGGTTTCCTTTCAAGAAGTGTCACCAATTCCACAAATACGTAGATCTTCAAAAAACACAGCAAGAAAGCAACACTCTACTATATTGACAGAATCACCACAGAAAGTCATGCTGGAAGAAAAACGAGCAAGAATGCTCCAACGCCAGCAAAAAAAATGTGTAAAACGCAGAATTTCTGATAAGTTCAATGTTGGAAAAGTTAGTAGGCCCAGTAAGAGAGACAAGTTGCAGGACGATTCTTCAGAGTCTGATGTAGATCTAAACAACCTCTGCCAGGACTCTTCTGATGGGGGCTGGGAGGAAATGAGCAACTATGATGAAAGTGATGGTGAATCTACACAACACAATTTCAAACTTGAAAAAAAAAACAATATTAATGAACAATGATTTTGTTGTTGTTACAGTTTCAAATGAAAAAACTGAGAAAAAGTTTGTGGCTCAGGTATTAAATGTGGAAAAAAATATAAAAGTAAAATTTATGCGTGCATACCGATGCCACAAGGATATTTTTGTGTTTCCAGATGTGGATGATATTAGTGTTGTATCAAAAGCTGACATCACTGGTAAACTTCCTTGCTTTGAACATTTGAGATATGGAAAAATTAGGTTCATGTAATGTATTTTGGTGACATGTCATGCTATTTTTTTAGACTAATGTTTTTCAGCATTAAATATATAAGATATAACAAAAAATGGATTATTGTTTAAAAATCCCCTCCTTGACCGTGATTGCCCGCTCCTCTGACCGTCATTACCCACCCCTTGGGGTAATGGGAGTCAATGTTGTATTTGAAAAAAACCTTTCATTAATTTGTAACTATTAAGATAAAAGCACCCAAAGTCTCAGTTAACAAAGATTTTTAAATAATTGTTAGATTACAACCAAAAGCATTGAAATATATTAGTATTAATAGAAGTAACTACTGATATTTCTTAGGTGACCGTGATTCCCCCATTCTCCCC
>BLKR01007774.1:0-31348 GCA_011170035.1 Teleogryllus occipitalis
TTTGCGACGATTACCACGGCCAGATCATCAGCATATGCCACCAGTTTAGTCCCCCTTGGTACTTCTTGTTTCAGAAGGCCGTCATACATTATGTTCCACAGCAAAGGTCCCAGAACTGAACCTTGTGGAACACCTCCAGTCACTCTGTACTCTTTAACACCGGTCTTCGTGTCGTACGTTAATGTTCGGTCAGTAAAATAGTTTGACACTATCCTTTGCAAGTATTTGGGTACTGTCATTTCGGCGAGTGCTTTCATGATGCAGTCTCACTTGGCGGAATTAAAGGCGTTCTTGATGTCCAGTGTCGCCACCAGGCAGTACCTCATCGTTCCTCCTTTCCACCTTGTTCCTGAAATGGCGTCTTTGGCCGTACTCACCACCAGGTCAATCGCGTCGAGGGTGGAGCGACCTTTCCGGAAACTTTCCTTGGTTACTGGCCAGTTGCGGCTGAAGGCAAGTATTGAACACATCCAGAAACAGTGAGGGTGCCATCTTGACGGCCATTTTTAATGCGATGTTCGGGATTCCATCTGGACCAGGAGCTTTGTTATTCCCCACTCTATCACACGCTTCCTTTAGTTGATTTTCTGTGATAGGTGGAATATCCTCAATTGAGTTGAACTCTGTGGCGTCTATGAACTGGGTGAATTCCAATTGTTG
This sequence comes from Teleogryllus occipitalis, assembly GCA_011170035.1. Lineage (NCBI taxonomy): Eukaryota > Metazoa > Arthropoda > Insecta > Orthoptera > Gryllidae > Teleogryllus > Teleogryllus occipitalis. Next base: position 661 of record BLKR01007774.1, read on the forward strand.
GGGAAACAGTTCAAAGACAATTTTCCTCAGAAGTTCCGGACACGTCGGTTGTAGCATTGGCTGACTTTTTAGATGGGTCATGACTACCTTATATGGTCTACCCCAGGGGTCGCTCTCTACTTCCGAGAGCAGTTCCAGCCAGCATTGCTGCTTGCTTTCCCTGATAGCCAACTTAAGCCTTCGGCGCGCAATTTTGAATAATGTCACCAATTCCTGAGAATTGGGCTTCTTCCTGCCACGCTGTTATGCTCTTCTTTTCCTCAGACAATCTTTCCGGAGGGCGGCAATGTCATCATTCCACCAGTGCACAGATGGCAAACGATGCGTGCCGCGTTTTCGAGGCATGGTAGCGTCACACGCTTCCGTGACTCTCTTCATCAGATTAGCTGTCTTACTTTCCGCATTTTCACCGTGTATTGTTCGGTAATCAAAAGCCACTGCAAAGGTCTTTGGGTCAAAAGCGGATGCTTTCCAGCTAACTGCCTTGGTATTTCTTTGTCCTCTTTTAGCGATGTGCCCGATGGATAACTCCCACAGAATCACACAATGGTCGCTGGCAGTGAATAAATCCGCCACTTCCCAGGAGCAGGTTCTTGCAACGCTGCTACTGACAAAGGTCAGATCCACAATAGAGGTAGCATCTCCCTTGATGAACGTTGGATGATCACCACTGTTGAGCAAGACGACATCTAGAGTAGACATGGCCTCCAGCAATGCTCTCCCTCGTCCGTTCGTTTTCTTACTACCCCAGTCGACGGCCCAGGCATTGAAGTCTCCGGCTATAGTCACCGGGTAGTGCTGCTCCGCATCCGCAGTAAGTATCAAGGAAATCCTTGAACTCATCACTTGAAAGGCTGGGTGGAGCGTAGCAACTATAGAAGAAGACTCCCTCGATCTGCGCCATCACGTATCCAGCTTCGGAACTCTTCACACTCTGGAACGGGCATTTGCCACATGACCAGATGACAGCTGTATTTGTCGTATCCGTTACCCACGGTGTTGTGGCGAGGTGTTTGTATGGTTCCGAAATCATTGCCAGATCCACTCTTTCTTCCCGTACTGTCTGCATGAGCAGATCGTGCGCAGCTTCACAGTGATTTAAATTGATCTGTATCACTTTCATGATCGTCGAGCTTTCATTCTCTGAAGTGCTTCCTTAAATACTGGGCACCTATTGCCGCCAGCTGGGTGAGCACAATTCTCTCGATGACCTTTCTCGAGGCATAAAGCGCATCGTGCCTCTTTCTTGCAGTCAGCTGCAATGTGACCTCCTTCTCCGCATCTGTTACAGAGTCTGGTTCGGTCCACATCACTCTTACACTTCGTTGAGATATGACCGTAGTGCCAGCACTTAAAACACTTGGTCGGTTTCTCAATTCTTCTGATCCGGCAGTTGACCCAACCAATCCTTATCTTGCCGTGTTCGCCCAGGATCTTTTCCACTATGGGTGATGGCAGTGTCACAGAGGCAAACCGTGTACCCCCGTAAGCATTGCGCAAGGATCTAATCGCACCTAGTGTCAGTGCATTTTCTTCTCCAGCCGCTTTCTGCAGGGCTGCCAGAATATCCTCTTTAGTAGTAATCTCATCAAGATCCAGTATCTCAACATGTTCTTGTGGACTCTTACTGACGATTTCTGCGTCGCTTCCTAGCAGATCAGTCATTGTTTTCTGAAGACCTGCCCCATTGTCTGTATTATCCTTTGAGAGGATTATTAACAGGTCTCCAGAGACTGTTTTGCGGATCTTTTCCACTGAGGTCCGGACCTGCTCGTCGGGAACTCCTTCTTTAACCCGACTGAGGATATCCGCATACCTCTCTTTCTCTTTCGGGCGAACAATGATCGCATTTGGCCACTTGGCCCGTTTCTTACGTCTATTCTGTCGTGTTCTCTTCTTTTGCTTTTCGGGCTGTTTCAAAGGCAGCTCCGTTCCCGCTTTCCTCTTTTCTTCCCTCTTTTCCTTACGGGATTTGACCTTCTGCCACCCACCTTTCTTCGCCTCTGCGAGTTGGGTGTCATCTTCAGAGGTAGATTCTGCCTCCTTCCTCTCTGCCCGGTTTTTGTCATTCTTTAGTCTCCGTTTTGGGTTCCGGGTGTTACGTCCCGCATCTGAGACGTCCTCTGATTCATCATCAGCGTCTGTTTCTGTGACCGACGGAGAAATTGTTGGTGCCCTTGGAGTCACAGCACTAGGAATCACAGTAACAGAGCGTCTACTCTGCACAAACCTGGTTTTTGTCATTCTTTCTTCAGTCTCCGTTTTGGGTTCCGGGTGTTACGTCCCGCATCTGAGCCGTCCTCTGATTCATCATCAGCGTCTGTTTCTGTGACCGACGGAGAAATTGTTGGTGCCCTTGGAGTCACAGCACTAGGAATCACAATAACAGGCGTCTACTCTGCACAAACCTGAGACGCTTCAGTCGATTGTAGGCATTCCCAACTCTGGCTGATTGCTCCTGGATTAGCTTGCCAATGTTTCTCTTGGATTGGATCATCTCATTAAGTTCGCCGATCAATTTTCCAAGGACGTCGATAGCGTTGGTTCCTATTTCTTCTACGGCTGCTTCTTGGACATGGAGTCCGTTCACCTTCTCTTCATTCCTCTCTTTGGTTTGGGCTGGGGCCCCCATTGGTTTCTGCACTTTTAAATCTCTATTTTCATTTTGCGGCTTCATATTAATCCTGTACTCCCTCTTCTCTCTGAAATGTAAGGTAATGGTACCTAGTATCCCCGAGTTCCTCCGTAAACCCCACCTCGACACGCAAGTCCCGTCGTCGTCCTCCGAAGACAGTGGCCTCGGCACAGCCTCCCCCCGGTCGCATCAGGGCCCTGCCCGGGCGCCACCCGGCACTAATACGACCGAGGAGATTATACACCTGCTGATAGGGCAGCCGGGTCAGGTGGCTTCCTGTACCTGGGCCCCTGTACTATCAGGCGGCCTGGGAGTGCAGTTAACCCAGTTTCTATGCTGTACCCTCTGTCGACTTCGGGCAGCGCCAAAACCAGAGTGAAAAGGTGGGAAGAGGCCATCCAAGATATTAGGTATTTGGTAAATTCGGGTTATTGCATTTGGGCGGGTGTATGCGATTGATGTGTATGAAAAGTAGACTGGTTCAAGTAAAAAGAAGAGCATTGTTGTAGAAACAGGAAAGACACGCCCTAGCCCTCGAAACCTAATAGCGTCGGGGTCGAAAAAACAAGAGTTGGCCAAGGGAGGCCTGATAGGATAGAAGACAGAGAGAGAGAGTCAAGCACAAGTAAGTGGAAGAAATGCTTGACACAGCTTAGGGCCCCGTGGTTGCCACTCACGAACTCCCAAGGCGGGAGACCCTGAGGGGGAAAAAGAAGGAGGTTTAGGGAGAGGAGTGAGGTCAGGCAGGTCGTTGTAGGACACACTTCGTCTGGCTCCTCCGTTGAGACCTGTCCAACATGGGAAACCCTACCAGCAGATGCATCTGCAACTGCCGCTGGCATAGCCCTCAACATCAACGAAGCGCGCAAGCCCTCGCCACCCGCACGGACAGTGCTACTACAAGGTGGTGTCCCCTGGGAGGGGAGTGTGTGTGTCGATCAGAAAACCAGAAAATGGAGCCAGAATCAGGTACCTCTGAAGGTAGTTCTCATCTGGAAGATGTTTCATTGCATGAGAAATGTTTCTCATCTGAAAATATAGGTGATGCTCTGACTTCTTCAAAAGTTTCCAGGTGCACATCAAACGATTCCGGCGAATGGAATAAGATAAGTGAAGAAGATCGATGTTTTTGGATTCAGAAAGGACCTATGTTTTTCAAAATAAAGATTGTGATTTTTCAAAAACAGCGAGAAATTACGAAGATGGAAATGGAAAAATTGTAATTAGACATCTTACTAAATCTGTGTTTACACGTAAATTGCAAAACAGCGAAACTGTCTGTAAATCATGGCTTCTATTTTCGCCATCTAAAAATGCGTTATACTGTTTTGCATGCCGTCTTTTTGCATCTTCCGATTCGGCGTTTAATTCTCCGGACGGGTTTCACGACTGGAAAAATTTGAACCGTGCAATTACTGAACATGAAAACAGTTTGCGGCATAGATATGCAACTATGGATTTCATCGTTCGAAGTAAGAAAGTGGATACTGTAAATGAATCAATACTTGTCCAATTCAATGAAGAAGTCAGTTATTGGAAAAGTGTTTCGATTAGAATTGTTGAAACAATCAAATTTCTTGCTGGCCGCGGACTGCCGTTTCGTGGTGATAATGAAATAATTGGTCCTCAGCAGAATGGAAATTATTTGGGTTGTTTAGAACTAATTAGCAAATTTGATCCATTTCTTAAAGAGCATTTGAACAAAAATGGTAATCCAGAAAAAGGATTTGTGTCGTAGGATCAGCGAACATTTGCAATGAGTTTATTGGGATTATGGGTAAAGGGTAAAACTAAAAATACTTTCTGAGTTGAAACAGGCCAAGTATTATTCAATTAGTATTGATTCTACTCCAAATGTAGCCATGTTGATCAGTTAAATTTACGATTCGATATGTAAAAGATAACAAAAAAAAGAGAGTTTTTTAAATTCAGGGGATTAAGAAATGGTAAGAGAGTGAAACGAGAGAGGGAAAGAGAAAGAGGAAAAAGAGAGGGGGCAAGAGAACTGAACCAACCAACCAACCAATCGCCTCCGGTCTCGTGAAGTCCACTTTTTGAATCTGACACGCCTTCTAATTTCATCATGAATTATTGTACGTGTCCCTGAATTTCCCCTGCGCCTATTTCAACGTTAAGCACCCCCCCTCCACAGTTCCTTTCCAGCAACGCGTACGTTCTTTCATGATGCTGAATAAATCTGCACATGTCGTCTAGTTACAAGAATACCTAATATATTAAAATTTTTACAGGATCTTGCACTACCTTTACCTTACGCATTGATTCAGTCTGGACTCGTTCGCAACAGTTTTGCGATTTTTGTGGACATGCGGGCTACGCGATTAAGGTACTCGCAAAATACTGCCACAGTTCACGTAACCCGAGAGATTTTAACAGTTCTAACGCCTCCGATGCACTCGTCCGATGCATTACGTGGATCGGATTACGTCCGATGCACTCGCGTTCCGTCCGCCTCACCTCTTAGGCAGTGCAACCGCAACCTATCCTGTTCAAATTCTGTGGTGGTAGCCGATATCTTGTAGTAATCCATTATAGATGTGGGGATAATCAAACCACAATAATAAAAATAAATAATATATATTTATTTTATGCCCAAAGTAACTTTCGGGAACAATATTTTCCCATCCTCAGTGGGTCTCTAACAAAAAGGAAAAATTGAGAGATTAACATAAAGAGGAATAGTGATATAAAGAATAAAATAGACAAAAGAAGTGAAATGAATAATACAATGATAAAATTTTGAAAAAATAATAATAAAAAAACATTGAAATAACTTACTGCCCAAGCAACGTGGATAACACCTAAACATTTAAAATAAAACCGGATATGATCCAGTGATGAACTGTTCTGTTCTGACTATTCTGTTCACATGTATTGTCCACATCTCCTCGTCTCGCACTCATCGATCTTAACTGCACAACACCTCAAACCAGAAGAACGCGTCCCGACCACTGCCGGAATGTTTGTCAGCCCCGTTCACGATCTAAATAATAGTTCTGAACTGTTCTGGAAGCGAACACTCGGCCTTTCAATATTACATTTCTTTCATTTCAGAATTTTTCTTCAGAATTAAACTTAACTTCAACTTCAGCACTTCAGATAACAGCGAAACCAGCATTAATAGACTACTATTGGTTCCAAGCAGAAAGTGGTCTTTTAGAGAATTGGGCGCAAAATATGGGGAACCATATTTTTTTTATAAAAAAAGGTCTATTATTACTAGATATGAGATGTTTAGAAAAGTGTATATTATATCATACACAGTGTGTGCGCATGTATTGTGAAATAAATTTTTTTAAAACTTCAAGCGATTGTTCTTGAGTAAGCACTAAACTCAGATTGCGTTTATTCACATGTAAACGGAAAAGTTTATTCGCATGTTAGGTGGCAAGCAACAAGCTAGAATATTTTAGCTAGCTCTTAATATATTCTAGCTCGTTGTTCAATATCCCTGACTCCGTTATGGGTTATTCCGTGCAAAAAGGGGATTTTATGACACTTCTTCAAACTTGAAAATATTTTTGGGATATTGTTGTACATCATCGAGGTACAACATTAAAATTTTCTAACTGATTTTTCGGCAACAATACACTCTTAAAATCTAAGACTTCTTGGGAACACCCCTATAATCTTTGGTTTTTTTTGCTTTAATATACACGTTTCTACAAATTTTTAAAAAAATTGAGTATATATATGATACGTAGTACAATTATTCATTAAATATAATTTTTGTAATGTGTTATTCTTGGCATACAACAATAAAAAACTTCTTTAAAACGCAATTACTCGCAAGACAACCTTTTTAAATTTATGAAAATGTGTTATAACATTGTATTCAGGATATTCTAGAAGCTATTAAATTTTCTTGATGATATCTTTAAAGGAACAAAAATTATCATTAATTATAATAATAATCTGAGCGGAAATGGGCACTATGCAAACCGCCACAACTATTATTCGCTCGCGTGGTGGCTGATGGACTACTTAGTTATAGGTGCCTTTTGGAGAACACTTTCCGTAGGCATTTCAGTTGAATTTGATACACGTTTTACTGAAAGTTGTTCTCACTGACAGGAATGACACAGATTTTATGAAGATTGAAAAAGGGCGAAATGTTTATGGCGTCTTCCTACAATTATAATATTGATGAGAGATGTTTTTCCTTAATGAAATATTTTTCTTAAAGACAGATCTTAAATAAGTGCATACAAGTTCAACTTTTCGAAAATGTGAGTAGTTTTGTGTAATTTTGTGCGAAATATAGGCAATTTATACTGTAAATGCGAAATTTGAAGCTCTTTTTACAGGCATCTATTGAATTTACGAAAAAATTTCATTTGAAGCACTTCCACTTACACATGTAGTAATGTATATACAACAATGGAAATTAGCATATTAACGACGTAAGACATTTAAAAGAAATTACACATGTGTAATTTTTGTTTGGCACTCACCCTACCAAAACTTTAATGAAAAAATTTGGAGCCGTTTTTGAATTTGAATCTTTTGTCGTTTTTTAAAATTGCAAATATTGCACGAAGACAACTAAAATTTTCAAAAAAATACATGACCTTTATGAAAGAACTATTTATGAACTACAAATTTCATTTGAAGGAAAAAATCTCTATCTTCAATTTTATAGTTGTAGAAAGACGCCAAAAAAATCTAACTTTTGCAATTTTCGAAAATTCAGAGTTAACCGTGAAAATTGGAGCTATGCCACCTCTTATAAGTATATTTTACTCTATTCTTACAAGAAATCCAAAGAAAAAATGAAGCCGTTTTTGAGAAAAATTTGAAAATGTCCGGAGGGGTTCATGTAAAGTACTCCCAAATTTTAAAGAATGTTTTTAAAAATTTCAAGGCTTCAACTAGAGCGAGGTGGACAGGAGTTTCTTCAAATTGGAAAAGATCGTGCGTGTTGTTTAGGTGCTAGCGGTGTTCACAGACGTTTTGAAAAGAAAAAAAAAAAAATAAAATACTTTTTCGGGATCAGGGAACTCCCAAACGTGTATTTCTGTTGAAATCTAGAAATCGATTTTCCGCAGCATTACATAACTTTCTCTATACTACGTAATTACTCCGTATATACATATGTATACGAGAAAGTAATAGCTATACCAGACCAAAGAAAATAGAAAACTAATACGAGAAACACTATGCCATTCTGTAGCACTGCTAGTTACGTTCTCATATACATACGTAGTGTAGAGAAAGTTATGTAATGATGCGGAAAATTGACTTCGGGATTGAACGGAAATACACATTTTGGGGTTCCCTGATACCGAAAAAGTGTTTTTTTTTTCTTTTCAAAACGCCCCTCCGTCTGTCTGTGGTAAGTGTGGTTTCTTTGAATTTCTTGTAAGAATAGAGATTAACTCTGAATTTTCGAAAATTGCAAACGTTTGATTTTATCGGTGTCTTCGTACAACTACAAAATTGAAGACAGATTTTTTCCTTTAAATGAAATTTGTTGTCCATAATTAGTTCTTTCATTAAGGTCAAGTACATTTTTGAAAATTTTAGTAGTTTTCATGCAATATTTGTTATTTAAAAAATAACAATTACAAGATGTTCTCAAAAACGGCTCCAAATTTTTTCTTTACATTTTTGTAGGGATAGTGCCAAACAAACCCCAATACGATGGCATAACCATCGTATGTGTGGTGGTATGTAGTAAAATACATTTGTAAAAGTGGCATAGGTCCAATTTTCATTAACATTGAATTTTCCAAAAATTTCAAAAGTTTGAATTTTTGTTGTAATGTACATTACTAGACATCGGGTGTTTAGGCACTAAAAATTCGTCTTTTAGGCACCTAAAAAGGCACTGAAAAGGTCAAGAATAAGGAAGAAAGGCACTGTCATAAGTTACATACACAATAAAATGGAACAATTGTAATTTTTGTCTATATTATTTTGTAAATTTAAATGCACAAAACCACTTCGTATATTTTAATGTAAAACTAGATTTAACATTTACAACTCTTCTACATTTTATTCTTAATAGTTTCCATTAATCAGTAATATTCACATATTACCAGTAACTTTCAAGAATCACAATTTCAAATTTGCAACGACTGGGAGACAAAATCAGTTTGAATGCGGAGAAAGATATCTGAACGATGTGACTGGCATATATTTTAGCAGTCCAATACTAGCAACACTGAAACCTTCTGGGAATTTATATTTATTTCCACTTAAAATTTCGGTTCCCTCGATGTATTGTCAATCGTCCATGTTCTCAGAGCATGGCTGGTATTTATGAAATAGGGAAATGGAAAAAAATCAGATGGTATACTTTCAGGAATTCTCTCATAATTTTAAATTTCAAGACGTGAATTGAAGGTTTCATAATGAATGATCACGTTGGACCATCGCCGATTTTCCGATGTCTTATCATTGTATATAAATATAATAAATAAAAGGCAAAAAAAGTCCTAAAAAAGGTATTTATGCAAAAAATAGACATTCATGCTAAAATAAGCAAAAAAAAAAAAGCATTATAAAACTTCGTCATATGTCATCATTTGTTATGATTCGTGGACATATATTATCAGCTTTTAAATAAGTTGTCTCGAAAAAAATAGGCATTTCCCTAAATATCCGATGTCTGTACATTACGTTGAAAATTTTACTAGTTTTTTCGCAAACGTCCGTCCGTCTGTGAACACTATTAGCGCGTAAATCCTGCGTAGGATTTTTTTCCAAATTGAAGAAACCCCTGTCCATCTGGCTCTAATTGAGCTTCGGGATTTTGAAAATCATTCTTTACAATTTGGGGAGTACTTTACATGAAGTCCCCCGGAGACTTTCAATTTTTTCTCAAAAACTGCTCCAAATTATTTTCTTTAATTTTTTTGTAAGAAGTAAAATACACATATAAAGGTAGCACGGGGTTGATTTTCGCAGTTAACTCTGCATTTTCGAAAATTTCAAAATGTTGAATTATTACAAAATTAAAGATAGAGATTTTTCCTTCAAATGAAGTTTCTTGTTCATAATCAGTTCTTTTAATAAGGCCATGTACACTTCTTTGAAAATTATAGTAGTTTTCGAGCAATATTGCCTGCAATATTTGCAATGTTCAAAAATACAAAAACAAAATTTTCTCAAAAACGGCTCCACTTTTTTCTTTAAAATTTTGGTAAGGGCACTCTATAAGAAGACAAAAACGCCATATTGCTCTATTCTTTTTTTTTTAATTACAAAAATGTAATTATTTCGACTCCATTCATTAAAATGTAATTATTTTTACTCGTCTCATCGTCGTCGTTAATATTTACATTACCGACCATTTGTTCAAATTACAGGAATTTATGAGTACAAGTGCTTTAAATAATGTCATATTAAGTTTCTCGAAAACTCAAGTCTTCTGTTAAAATGAGCTCAAATTTCCGCATTTTGAGAAACGCTCAGACGCTATTTTCTCAAAAATTGCTCCAAATTTTTTCTTCAAACTTTTCCAACGGATACTGCTAATTGCACTTTTTTAATATGATGTAAAGTTCATTTGGTGTATTCTTTTGTTTTAAAAAAAATTACACATATGTAATTTCTTTATATGTCCCACGCCGTTAATATGCACATTGCCATCGATTTGTATACATTTTTGCGTTTATAAGTGAAAGGGCTTTAAATGACTGCAAATCAAGTTTTTCACAAACTCAATAGATTCCTGTGAACAGAGCCCAAATTTCGCAGTCATGCTTTAACTCCATTTTCTTAAAAACAGCTCCAAATTTTTCAACGAAAATTGCCATTGCAGACTAGGTTTTATTCTTCAATTTTCTTACGGTTTTCGTATTCTGAAACCGAAAGTTTTCGAAAAAAAAAAAAATATATAAATCAATAAAATGTACTTCTTGGTTATACGTCCTTCTATTAAGAAACAGAAAAGTTGAGAAAATGTAAAAAAAACATGTACTTTGGATGACGATAGATGGCAGCTGGCAAGAGGATGGGGCAAGATCAGTCAGAAGCAAGGGCAGTCCTCACCAAGGAAATTAGAAAACTTTACTACGAGAAAGTCTGTGATATTCTGTAGCACTATTAGTTTTCTTTTCACAACGCCCGTCCTGTGTCTGAACACCACTACCGCGTAAATTACACATAGGATTTGTTTCCAACCTCAATAAATTGTCGATCTAGCCTCACTCGATGCTCTGCGACTTTGAAAAGCATTCAATAATTTCTTGGGGTACTTTACAAGAAGAACATGGGACATTTTCAAAAATGGCTCCAAATTTTTTCTTTAAATTTCTAGTAAGAATAGTGTGAAATACACTAATTAAGGTGGCTTAGGTCATATTTTCATGGTTGACTTGAAGATACGAAATTTTTCCTTCCAGTAAAATTAGTAATAAAAAATTAGTTCATCCACTAAGGTCATGTAATTTTTTTACTTGTCTCTCACGTCATCAATATTGTGTGGAAGTGCTACAAATTACTTCGAATAAAGTTTCTCGAAAACTAAAAATATTTCTGTGAGAAAAAGCTTCTAATTTCGCATTTACAGTACTGCTTAACGTCATTTTGGTAAAAACGGCTCTAATATTTTCAACAATAATTTCCATATAGGACGAGATTTTTCACTTCTATAATATTCGTAAAGTAATTTTTCGGTTCTGCCATTAGGAAACGGAAAAATTGAGCAAATGATGGGAGGCGATAGATGGCAGCCGGTAAAAGAATGAGGCAAGACCGAATGTCTAGCCCCGGCCAGGGGCTACTAGGATACTAACTAGTACGAGAAAAGAGGATACTAGTATATGATATTAAGTAGGATTCTAACTAAGAGGATATTAGTAAAATAAATTAGGATACTAACTAGTACGAGAAAGTCTGAGCCATTCAGTAGCACCACGCATCACTCAAAGTTTTTAACTTTTTTGACATTTAAACTTTTTTTTAAAAAATAACCACTAGTCGATTTTGTGTTATGGTGCAAGGGGACTGAGGTCTGTAGCATTGTGTACTGCGGGACGGTCCTGTGAGAAATGTGGTTGTGATACTATGAAGTTTAACAAACATGTTAAAGTGATTCACTTTTAAAGTGAGTAATACATCCTGCCACTCTATTTCGTTCTATTGGACAAGGAATGTCAGATTATTTTGAATTAACATGCATTTTTTACTTTCTCGAATACGTACATATATACGTAGTATAGAGAAAGTTATGTAATGCTGCTGAAAATCGATTTCGAGATTTCAACGGAAACACATTTTGTGGTCTCCTAATACCGAAAAAAAAATTTTTAACGGCCGTCTGGTGTATGTGAACAACACTATACTTGTTTTCTTTTAATGTGGCATCTGTGGCTAGTCTGGGGTTGGTCCTGCCGCAAGATGTCGCATGATCGCGACGTACCAAGCGACTCTAGCGGCAGGACAGAGAATGGCGCACAAAGTGCCGAATTACATCTTGGAGATTCTACCCACAGATACCACGTTCGAAAAACCCAAGTAGAGCGCCTGAACTAAGGTTACAATGTTTTCCAAAATTAATAAACCCGTGTCGATGTGGCCTGAGTCGAAGCTCTGCCATTGTGAGAAACAGTCATTAATCTTTGGCGGTACTTTACAGGAAGCACCCGGGACAATTTAAAAATTTTCTCAAAAAAAACGGCTCGAATTTTTTTTTCTTTAAATTTCTTGTAAGAATATAGTAAACTACACTTTTAGAGGTGGCATAGGTTCGATTTTCATGGTTCACTCTGAATTTTCAAAAATGTTGGAAGTTTGAATTTTCTTTGGCGTCTTCCCACAACTACAAAATTGAAGATAGAGATATTTCCTTCACGCAAAATTTGTTTTCCATGTATAATTCTTTCATTAAGGTCATGCACCTTTTTCTTTAAACGTTAGGTAGTTATGGTACTAAGTGCACTCTATAAGATGATATAAACTCTATTATGCTCAATTCTTTTGTGTTCTTTTTATTCCAAAAAAAAAAATGCTCGTCTCTCACGTCGTTTATATTTACATTACAGGCAATTTGTCATTACCGTATTTATGAGTACATGTGCTCTAAATAATATCATATAAAGCTTCTAGAAAACGTAACAGTTTTTTGTGAAAATCAGCTGAAAATTTCGCATTTTCAGAATAGCTCACACGTAATTTTCTCAAAAACGGCTCCAATTTTTTTCTTAAAACTTTTCCAACGGATAGTGTTGGTTAGTTCTGTGATTCTGGGCACGTCAACAGGTTAGGTCATTAGTCCCGTAAGTGTAGTGCATGTTCTTCCCTCGGGATATGGCGGCGATTTTCTCCCGCTGGATGGCGAGATCCGGCGCCGACGTACCGTCGGCTAGCGGGGTTTCCCCCTCACCAGGACTCTCCCGCCAGTGGGGCTCCGCCCCAGCCGGGACAAGTCCCCGACCGGTCTCCCGGCATGTGTGGTAGTGTACTGCACGTTAGTGTGTGTGTGTATGTAAGGGGTAAGGATAGGACAAGGAAGAGGAAGGAAAGATTGCGCGCGGTCCGTGGCCCCTTTTGTTAGGGTACTGCTCCGGCATTCGCCTGGTGTTGATCGGAGAAACCGCGGAGACCTACCGATCAGAGCAGCCAGCCGCTAGAATTCTCCACCAGACGGCGACTGAATTCGATCTAGCTGAAAAACTAGTGTCGAAAATCCTGCCGCCGTCGGGACTCGAACCTAGGACCTCCCGGTCCGGGGCGCTGCAGTGACATCAGTTGATGCAGAGCTACCGCTCCCGGTATGGATAGTGTTAATTGCACTGTTTAAAATGACCTAAAGTTCATTTTGGTGTATTCGTTTTGTTGTTCTTGAATAACAAAAATGTAATATTTTTAAAATTTCTCTTACGCTATTAACATGCTCATTTCCATCGATTTGTACACATTATAGCATTAGGGAGTGGAAGTGCTTCTAATGACTTTAAATGAAGTTTTTCTAAAACTCAATAGATTCCTGTGAAAAAGAGCTTCAAATTTCGCATTTATAGTGATGTTGAATAATTATCTTAAAAACGGCTACAAATGTTTAAATGAAAATTTCTATTTATGGCGACGTTTTACTTTTTTTTTTAATATTCTTAAAGCAATATTTCGGTCCTATTATTAGGAAACCGAAAAGTTGAGAAAATGTCAAAAACTTTAGGCAACGATAGATGGTAGCTGACAAGAGACTGAGGCATGACTGTATGGCCAGTCCACACCAATGAAATTTAAAAAAACATACTATGAGAAAACCTGTGCCATTCTGTAGCACCACTAGTTATTAATTTTGCTTAATTCTTCTTTTAGCCATGATTCATGCCATTAAAAAAAAATATATTCCTAATATATTTCCAAATATCTTGAACTTGGTTTCGGATGGATGGTTTTGGTGTACATTTATTGAAATATTAAATCATCACAATGTTGGAATGGTTAGACCTGAATTAAATTATAACATTGTTTTCATTTTTATCCTCATGTCATTTATGATATTCTACTAGACGTATCAAAGATGGTTTACAATGTAAACTTTACATATCAGAAGAAATCATGTGTATCATTGTACATAAATCCATAAGTATTTTAGTCCTGGACAGACGGAACGTTTTGGGCCTACTTTTGTTACAATTTTTGCTCCATTTCAAACTATTATAACTTTTGATTGCATAAAGATAAGAACTTGAAAATTGGATATTTTAAAATTACCTATTTTCTGATCATTATGTATTTTTTTCAGTGGTCTACAAAAGATTGTTTTGACATAAGCCTAAAACATAAACATTTACAATTTAACTTTTGATAAACAATATCATACTTCTGTACCATTTTTACAGAAACTGTTAGCAGTAGAAACTTCTTGTTTTTTTTTAATGAAAGTACTGATTCTATTTGAGATAACAGGCTAAAATTTATTTTGTTTCTTGATATAATATTACAGAAAAAAATTGTAAAATTTTAGTTTTAGTTTAGCTTGTTTTTTCCATTATTTTAATTTTATATTGTTATTCAAAATTGCAAAATTATCAATTTTTTTTAGCCTGTTACCTAGAACTCAAATTGACAAATGACTGTAAAAAAAATCATGTGAATATCTTGCTTTATTTAAGAGAAAATTGCACCTAAGTTTTAAAAAATTCACTTACCGGGAAAGGGCAAAAGAAGCAAATAGTGTTGCCCCAAGTGGCATTTAAATCAACATGGCGCAGGTACTTAAATGCCCATTTAAAAGGCTTAAAATGTCCAAAATCAAAAAACAAAATATACTACCATGTTCAGAAAAGTTCAAAGAATTTTATGGTTAAAAAAACAAAATTGCATTTTTTGAACCCAAGAACCTTCTGTCTGTCCTTAATGATATAAAACTTTTTGATGTGAGATTTTGGGGTTCTTGTTTGCCCCTGGATCACATGTCTGTAAATACATTTATTATAAGCTTTTTGTAACAATACAATACGGTTCAATAATAAACATTAAAATATTACAATACACTAACATAAAATAAAATATGTTAAAAATAGGGTGTGTGCAAAACTGAGCTGACATATTTGTTTATAAATTACCTTTTGTTTCACATATTCTAACAACAAATCTTAAGCTGAAGGATCCAAGATTCAGGGTTGAGCTAGAACTGAACTGTGACTACGTTCTTGCCTGTCGCAGTAGCCTCCGTGAAAGCAGTACCAAGGGGTGAGGGGGGATGGAGGGGGGGGGCGCAAGATGAAGATGGGTGAAGAAAATAACAGAAACAAAGTTTTGTTTGCAATCACATGAACAAGTCTTTTAAAAACAAAACAAAAAAGAGGCCAACATGAAGATGTGGAGAGTTCTGATGTTCATGTTTTATTATACTTCTTTCATTATTCTTAAACTATCAAATATGTTTGTAAATTGATTGCTTTTAATCACAGTAATCAATGTAGATCTAAAGATGATATTTCATACTTCATAAATTAATCTTGACACTTTCCATATAGGACTAACATGGTCTATTATACAAATATTATGTAAATCTATATTTTGTTTATTTTCTAATCCTTGTTTCATTAAAAATTGGTTTGGTGAGGTTGATCAAGAAAATTGTTTTTATTCATTTACACATTTTATTAATATCCTTTTTGCCTAACCAATATAATTCAGGGACAATAATGGTGTTACATGTGGAAAATCACATTTTTGTGGTTCATTATATTGACATCTTCATGCCACACTACCATAAGCATTTGGTTGTTCATTCTATGGATAATCTCTACATTTACATTATGTTCAGCTGTTTTTAAGACATGTTGATTGTATTAGGTATGTATGGTATGATGATTATGAATGGTTGATGAAAATGTTTCTCTACTAGTATCTCACTTTCATGATATATCTAAGTTTTTGTTTAAAATCTTTCTCAGAGAAAGTAAAGGGATGATTATTATTTCATAATTTGTCATTAACACATTGTAAATTCCGTCTATCTCTGGCTCAGAAAGTTTAACAGGCCATAAATGATGACAACTTTTTTTGGGGGCTGTCTCAATAGATAATTTAAGGTAGTGCCTGTAGCTAAGAGGTTTTAAACAAATTAGTGTAATAGTATATTCTCCATTTGATTCAATGGTTAAATTTAAGAAATATATTATTTAATTCCTTGTTATTTCTAGTGTAAACAGAATATTATTATTGGATTCTGCCACTATATCAATACATCTTTATACACTCTTAAAATGGTATCATCACCATACTTATTAAATTCTGTGTTTTCTAACATCCTTACAACAGTTTCACAAAAAGAAAAAACTACCAATGTAACCTGCAAACAGATCGTTTTTCAATTTGCTGGTATTCTTTGTTATTGATTTTGAATGCAATATTTTGTAGAATGAACCTTCTCACAATCAATTTTTCCTACTTTAGGATCTTTATGTTATTCTAATCATTCACAAAAGCCATTCTTAGTCTTTAAAAAAGGTCTTTACGACCTGACAGCAACCATGTTCAGAAAGCAAGTGTAAGTGAGCCTGAAAATTTGATATTTCTAATAATATTAACAAATTCAAAACTATTTTTAAGAGTATTTACATTTGTTACCAAAATGAAGTTTTAATGTAGTCTTAAGTAAATTACACATTTGATGTCGTACCTTTAGTTGAAAATATAGCACTCACCATAAGTCAAATTTGTGGAATTAATTAGTCAATATAATTTTGCTGTAATTCCTGTAATGGGATAGATTTGATAATATATATTTTCTTTAATATACCATGTGTATCTCCATCGCTTAATAACATCTTGTTCTTAATAAAATCTTGTTTTAAGTTCTTTATTTGCATTCTATGATTGACAGATTAATTATGACTGATTATGTGTATTGAACTCACATCATTATTCAACATTACATTAATTGTAAAATTGTTTTTTATTTTTCTTTCAGCATTGCCCCATTCACCTTTTAACCAGTAAATTTGCCCATTAGGAAATCATTCTGAAGAAGAATCTAAAGAATAACAATAAGAATAATCTTAAGAATATTAATAAAAGAAGTTATAAATAAAAAGATTAAATATTTTCAATAAACCTAATCTCATTTCTTACATTATTTTGGTCCTAGTACGTTTCCCTTATGGAAAGAATGAGGATTTGTCATTCCAAAAGGTTTGATCCCATGTTCTTGTGTTCTTGTGTTCAAATGTTAATGTATTATATTGTTTTAAAGATATATTTGTCAAAAAAAATTATTATTAAATAATTAAAAGAGACCTGATGTGGGGCTATTATTGTAAACAAATTATATTCTCTACAGTAATAAAAGTGAATGAATGGATCATGCCAACCTTTGGATGTTTACTTCACCTTCAACAGAGCTACATTAGACAAAAACAAGAAACATTGAGACTGAAAATAAAACAAAAATATCATTTCTTCAAACAAGAAGAAAACTTCATCACAAAACTTTGACATTTTATCTTATTAAAGATAGATAAAATATTAATACTACTGTTTCACCCAAAAAATATGTACCATACGGGAATACACATAACACAACTTATATGAGATTTTTGTGATCATTTTGTCAGTTGAACTGTAATATTAATACCTATTATACCTCATTGATACCAAGACTCTCAAGATTAACAAAAGGTTATCTTGAAATTGCAAATTTATCACTTGTTATTTTGCTTTTCAGATCGGGCAAAGGAAACATACTGGAATCTGTTTAACTTTTCACACAAACATAACATTGATGAAAAAATATACTGACATACTTTAATTTATCGCATGGTACTAGTACCATGATAACAAATTCTCGACAGCATATAGCTCTATGCTACTTCAGACTGAAACAAAGTTATGACACTTCATTCACCTCAGGCACTGTCATTCTCTAATTTTTTAATAACTGGTGTCACAATTCTTTTGCAAACAACATGCACAAACCACAAAAATATTGCATATTATTAAAATTTAGAATTCAATGACTACAATTATTTTTAGAAATCAGATATTTAGGGAAATATCTATTTTATTCTAGTGAACGTATCGAAAGGGTGATAATATATGTGCATGAATCATGACAAATGATGGCATATGACAAAGTTTTATAATGCTTATTTTTGCTTTTTTTAAAACATAAATACCCCTTTTTGGAATTATTGGCCTTTTTAGCCTTTTATGTATTATTTATATATAATACTAAAATCTCAGAAAATTGACCACAGTCCAATGTGACCATTCATTTAGAAATCACTTCATGTCCTTGTTTTCACAAATATGAGAGAATTACTAAAAACAACCAACAGATTTTTCTCCATCTCCCTATTTCTTAAATACCAGCCATGTTCCAAGAATATATACAAATACACAAAAAGAATACACAATACAGTATACACAAATTTTAATTTTATTGTGTATGTCATTTATGACTGCCATTTTTCTACTTATTCTTGACATATTCAGTGCCTTTTTAGGTGCCTACAAGACAATTCTTTAGTGTATAAACATCAGATGTCTGATAATTATCAATGCTATGGCCTGAAATTGAAGTGGCAGTTACTATTATACCAAATTAAAATCATCAAAAGCCAGGGTTATCAGACAATTTTTTCCTAGCAGAGGACATTCTACAAAAAAAAGGAGGGCATTTTACATTTGTATAGTTCACAATATATAGATAATATACTCTACAATTTCAAACCATTAATAGTCTTTGAAAATCATATTAGGCTTTGAGTATTAAAAATCAACGCTTCCAACTGGATTCATTTGCCTCTGAGCTCACCTTTGTTATCCACCAATAAGTATAAATAAATTTTATATTAGAATAAGCCTAATGATCTATTATGCAGGGCATTATTTGAGTAAAAAATGTTGATCCTCAAGATATGAAGTCCCTTTAATTAATTACATTACTTTAAAATTATGCCAGTATATTTTCATTTCAACTGAACAAAAGGGATAACCTTCTGTGTAAATTTAAAAAAAGGAGGGATGACAGGAGGAGAGTGTTAAAAAGGAGGAAAGTCCTCCAAAAGGAGGCCACATGGCAACCCTGCTAAAAGTTCAATAATTCAATTCACAAAAGAATTTGTATAGGAAGTCCTACACAACAGAAAACTCTCAGAAATGAATATGCTGCTTACAATGATGTCCTACCATTTTATGTTGATGACAGATAGGAGAGATGTCTTGTTAAACCTGCCTTTGTTTTCTTGGAAATTAATTCTTAAATTTTACATTTCTCCTCTGCACATTCAGCAATACAACCAATGAATTAGTATGGAAGTTTTATTCTATTTCCTGTCACCTATCTGTATTTTCAATAACACTTTTCTTAAGAATTTTTGCTCCATTTGTGATGTGATTAATTGTGGTCTCACTTTTCCCTATTACTTTTTTCTTTTATGGAAAAAAAATTATTCTCAAGAAAATAAAAAAGTCAACTTAATTAAAAAGTCGGATTATTCAATCTTTTATGTGGTTAGAAACTCTAAAAGCTAAAATATTCCTGGTATTATGAATGTAAAGGTTATGTTTTGAAATTGCCATTCGCTGGTCGCTCATTGATCTGCTCAAATTCCAAAAAACTTACTTCGAAAATTTAAGAAATGTAGCTTTTGATCGTGGCTGGCTGCTTTATCCAACAAAAGTAATCCAGAGTGATGGGATCCGAATTCCGGAGGTGCACCAACTGGTGCCACCAGTCTGGTGGTTGAACGGGTATACTTGGATTTTTCTAACGTGGCATCTGACGGTCGTATCTCCAAGATGGAACATGTCAAGACTTTTTGCGTCTTTCTCGGTCCTAGAGTCGCTTGATCTGCGGCGCCAGAGAGTTTAAGGGTGTCGCATGATTGAAACGCTCGCGATCACGCGACATCTTGCGGCAGGACCAAGAAAAACTCAAAAAGTCGTGCCGAATTTCATCTACGTACTACTAGACGGAGTACATCTACGTACATCTAGATACTACGTACAGATGCCACATTAAAAAAACAAACAAGTATAGTTCGATTGCTTTTCCTAACGATTTGTTGAATCGTTCACCAGGTGTTGCGGTAACTGTACTGTGATTGGTGGAATACAGCTATTGAGGCGGCTCTTTCAAAATCTCCAAAAAATAGATTTTTTTTTTTTAATTTGTTGCGTCTCCACCTTGACGCAACGCGTCTCCACCTTGACGCAACGCGTCTCCAAGCCCCTTTAGGGGCGTTGAGCGCTTTAGCACTGGGGAGTAATCCTCCATTAATGTGGTTTACTTTTAATATTTGTCAAGTCTCGTCACGTCGCAGTCAGTCATTGCCTTTCATCCCTTCGGCCAGGGGCTCGACGACGTTAGGTCCCGCGGTTCCTGGCCGGTCACCCAACCACGAACCCGCGAGTCTCGAATGCGCTTAACCTTCGTGACTTCACGGAGCGTAGTAAACGCATTCGGCTAGCGCCGCCGGCATATTAATAAATAATTAATAAAAAATTAATAAATCATGGAATTTTCAGTACACACTCGGAAGAAACGAACATAATATGCCTTTATGGATCGTTTATTCCATCAATAATATCATATTTTATGTCAAACTTCCCAATTAATTCGAAGGCTCGCTCATGGCTCATAGCAAAGTTGCTAGCCTTTCACCACTGAGGTCCGGGTTCGAGTCTCAACGATTCCCGTCGAATCTCATGTGAAATGTGTTCTAACAAAACAAGTTTGGCTGCTTCACAAGGGCTAGTCCAACCCCTGTGAAGTGCCCTGAACCCTACCCCGTTCCTAATTCCTTCCCATTTTTGGCCGTTGGGTAGTGACGCAGGAGCACGTAGTAGGAAACGCGTACGCGGAGATTCTACCTGGCGGTCCTCTTGACAACCGACAGACGAGACGTGACTCATAAAATACGCTACATTAATGGACAATTGCTCCGCGTTCAACGCTCGACAAGAGGCGAAGAGACGCGTTGCGTCGATAAATGATATGATAAGATTAAGGACGCAACAAAATATTTTAAAAAAGTGTATTAATCCGAAGAATAAACGTAACTTCATTATCTGTGCACGTCTTCAAGAATTCAGTGGGAAATAAAGTTATTCAAATTATCTTTCTCCATGTCGCGGTAGGAAGTATTTCTTGACGGACATAATGGAGGAGAGCCAAAATTTATAGCTGATTTATCCTTGAAAATAGATTTTATTGCATTGGAGTGAATACTTTTGTTAACAAACCTTGCAAAAAAAAGGTCATATTTTTCTGTATTCAAAATTCAAGTAGTATATGGCTCGGGGTAGATGGATCACAATTTTGAGTTCGTGCACAGAACTCACTTCTCCCCATAGCACGTCACACACAGATTTTAACTGTTTTTGACGTTAAATAAAGTTCTCTACCCACGTGGATGTATAAATATAAATGCATGAAAGATACGCAATTACTCATAGAATATTTATAAAGTGTTGTTATTTTTACATAACTGCAGTTATTTGTGGTTAATAAGCTTTCAATGTACATTAAATAATAGAATCTCAGTTTGCAGATGTAAGTTCACGGTGTAAGATATTTCGGTGTGTTCACTCCCATTCGAAATCTGAAGCTGGTGTGAGGCTAGTTCTTGCATATAGCACTGCTATCAGTTTGGGCATTTTGGGCAAGATGGCTTCTATAGATAGCTGTACTGAGTGATCTCTTCGCGGTAAAAACTTCATCCCAGAGTATGAAGTAAATTAAGAAGTTTTCAAAATGGATCGAAAATGCTTCGTTAAACCGTGTGATAGTAGTAGTGATAGATGTCACATCAATAGCTCTGTTTTCCGCATCAAAGCGACAAGGTAATAAAGGTATAAGTTTTCTCCACAAAAAGAGAAAATTAAATGACAAAGGAGAAGAGTATGTTTGCGTCAAGCATTTCAACAACGTAAACGTGGTTATGCATGGCCATGGTGGAAAGAAATAGTAGAAAACATAAGTTTAAAAGAAATGAAATAGAAAAGTGATTATAATAACGTGGCCAAATATTGTAGGTTAAGTCAGGTCATTGTATTTGTTCACACTTTTTGTATACAAGACCTGAAATATTTAAACTGCGAGCATTTCATGAATATCACCAATGAACTAATATTGAAGGTCTTCACTAAATTAAACGAGTAATTTTAATAACAAATATCGTTATTTTAATCAATTTTCAAATGTCCGCGCCTGCGTGGATAATTTGAATTTGGCGCCCAGTTGGTGGGATATAATATTATTGGTCCACAGTCGGCGGCATGCGCACCTCTACACCTTGTTATTTCCACCATGTGCATGGCAAGTATATATTCTAGTAATTCACCTTACACTGTCAGGTAGTTTGCAGCTTTACGCTTTACATACCAGACCTCAAGGTAGAATTACTTATAATTAAAAAGGTAATTTTTAAGATTAATAAATATAAGAATTTATTTATCTTATAATTTTTCATTCTGGTTTAATTTTGTTGAATTTTCAGTTGTTTTTTGGGGGGGGCAAAGATGGAGACTGCCAATGGAACACCATGCTCGTTCATCAAACATATATAACAACTGTGATCCTCATACTGAACCCTATTGGTATGATAAATGTTTATATTGCTTATTATATACTATTTTTAATTAATATTAATAATCAATGTTTTCTAATTATAGGGAATTACAAGCTTCATAAAGGATAATGTACCACCTAACAGTAAGATTTAAAAATATTTTTTTTAACTATTATATTTTTAGAAGATGATTATGAAAAAATGTTGAGGAAAGCAACTGTAATTCTTGAAGAAGATTGATTGAATCTATTCAAAGGGCGTCAGACAAGCTTATTGATGTTTGAAAAATATCTGGGAATAAATAAACGGTTGGTCTTTTTTGAAAATGTGAAATGTGAACTGATTGTGAGGTACTGGACTTCATTTATTTATGCTATTATTGTAATGATGATGATGATGATTACCAATTTTCAGATATTTTAAGTGTCTTATGTTTGAAGAAAATCAATGGAATATGCAATCAATACCAGTAAATATCATTTCAAATAATTTTAATTTTTGAAATAACATGATTTATTATTACATACATATTGTACATATTACTCACATATTACATATGTATTTCAACAACAAAAAAATGTATTAATGTACAATGTATTATGTATGGAGATGTATTAAATAAAAAAATTAATCAAGTTACTTCCAAAAATAAAATTATTCAAAATACAATTTAGAGGAATGTTGATTGTTATTTCCATTGATTGTCTGCAAACATAAGATACTGAAAATAACTGAATTTATTAATCAACATAACTAGTGTACAAAATGATTACCATTGTTTTTGCATCTACAATTAGTTAAAGTGTTATTGGTATCTATAAAATAGTGAACTGATATTTTGTGCAGTGGTTCTAAAAAGTACCTTCACGGATGAAGCCATTCATTTTTTCTTTCCAGACATTAAATTAATGTTTTTGAAGCCATCTAAAAGAAGTGAAATGAAGTGGTTGTAAGAAATTCATAGAAGGTAATAGAGAGAGAATACAATTCAGGTAGCTGTCAACCATATAAACCTTTTCATGAATAACATAGAAACTTTCACAGTAAAATCTAGTACTCTACTCTAGGTTTGTGAGAAAATGCAAGATTATTTCAGGCAAAACAAATGTTAAAACTACAAAGCAATTTATTACAACCAGAGCACAAATTGGGCTGCGAGTCTCACATAAAAAATACTTTAACTTTTTTTTAAATTCTTGTCTACCCAAGTTTATCCATGCTGAGAACTATAATGTTATTGATTGAAATGCAATGTACCACACTTCTATTCACCACTATAGCACTACAAATAGACAATACAATCATAACTAATAATACTTTGTGAGAAAAAACATACATAAGCAGAAATTACTAAATTCTAAAATAAATTGTCAACAGATGACACAAAAAGTTACAAGAATGACAAAGCTTTTTTCAAAAGTAAATTCTTCATAAATTCATAGTTAAAGCAATTTTGCAATGAATGGTATACCCATATTCAATAGCAATTTGAAACTGAGGTGCAGGCAAATGACTGTTAATAATAATAATTCTGGAATAAATGATAAATTTGTCACTTATGTGACATTTACTTGTATGTGTAATTAATATATTTAGGAAATTAAAAATGTCTGTAAACTGTTTGTACGCAGCTTATACGTTATATTGAGAATTGTAAGTCATAAATTTGTAATTATTTCAGAAAATAATATGTATAATTGAATATTATTAATATTGAAATAAAGAATTGAATTGAATTATAATATACATTTTTTTAATTTGTAGGTCATTCTTGATAGAGATTAAAATTCAAATATTTATTTGACAATGAAACTTTTTCGTTTAGAACAGCTTTAGTAGATTGTTTGATGTTGAGAATGTATTAGAAGCTGCAGACAAGTTGGAATAATGAAGTGGAGGGGCTGCTTTGCATATTATAAAAGGAAAAAAAGGTGCCTTGTGCTGAAGTTCATGGGAATGGGTCTGTAGTCATCATACATGGTTTTGAATTCTTGTGTTATTTGCAAAGAGAGAATTTCATAGCTGGATCTACATATAAATTATTCTGTTGGTTACGAATTACTTTATCAGAATTAGACCAGATCTTAATTTTTTTAATTTCAAGGTATGACTTCAAAGATGTGTAGTGTTTATTCTTAATTTAGTTTGCATATGTGACATAAAACCCACGCATCATTTTAGTTTGTATAATTTATTAATTGCAAAATGTGTACATAAGCATCAGTAACAAGACAAAATTCACTCCATAAGATAATCTGTAAACAAAATGCAAAAAATTATTTCTACAAGAAAATTTTAATCGACACTGAAATTGTTTTTCAATGAGGGCCAGTGATGTATACGTACTTGTTTTTTAATGTGACGTCTGAGGGTATTATCTTCAAGATGGAATAAGACACGACTTTTTGTATCTTTCTTGGTCCTATAGCAAGATGCAGCATGGACACAACCGTTTCAAGCAGTGCCGCAGATCAAGCGACTCTAGCGGCAGGACCGAGAAAGACGCAAAACGTCGTGCCATATTCCATCTTGGAGATACTACCCTCAGATGCCACGTAACGAAAACCCATGTATGTTACGATGAACAAACCTGTTGATTACTGAGCAACATGAATGTCAAATGATCAATAGTAAATTACTGTTGAAGTGTTTTTCGTAAATGTAATAACTATTGTATTTTTATTATAGCTTCAAATCATGTTTCCAAGTGGAAATCCTCATTCTTTGGAACTTAAAACAGATTAACCAGTGGCGGTTCGTACTTAGGTTGCACAACCCCCCAGAAAATGAAAACTATCTCAAAATATCTTAGGAATATACAGTTTCCATTTAATGGCATTCAATTTTCAAGATTTTGCAGCAATATCGATGTATATGAAATCATTCTGAAACCAAACAGCGTCCAACTGGCGATCTCTCCGATGTTTGGTGCCGTGCCAGGAATTACACCACGCTCTTGGCTGTTTACTACTTTACTCTTTGATACTTCGATTTAACACGGGGAATATACGGCCGTTTGGTGGCGCAACCACACGAGTGACGCTGTCATGCTGCGCGGCGACGGAGTGAGTCTCAGGGGAATACCCGTATTCTGTCTTCGTCTGACTCACTGTAACGTAGTTTTATGAATTCCGCTTGTTATTGAAAGTAAACAACTTCAGTCAATTATTCACGATATTTGGAGAATTTGCTATCATTTGATCATGGTGGAAATAATTTGATCATGGTGCCACCATGCATTTGATATTAGGTTTGCTTATTCAAAACGTACATTTGATGAGTTCTTTGTTTGAAGGTGTCCGTTCTGGATGGAAGTCCCTTATAGTATCTCTCGGAAGCCAGTGTGGCTGCAGCTAGCCAGCGGTTTGCGAACGTTCTTGCGAATGCGAATGTGTGTCGAAGTACTTTCATTATTGCCAAATATATCAGGGTAGTGAAGTTTTCGAAATAAAATAATTTTATTTGTGTGAAACGTGTCGAAGCAATAGTGCTTGTTGTAAT
Source organism: Teleogryllus occipitalis (assembly GCA_011170035.1). NCBI lineage: Eukaryota > Metazoa > Arthropoda > Insecta > Orthoptera > Gryllidae > Teleogryllus > Teleogryllus occipitalis. The sequence goes on from BLKR01007774.1 coordinate 26,800, forward strand.
GTGCTGGAGTCGGAAATTAAGTGCCTGTGGAAATCAAAGCCACAAACCGTTTGCGTGGGAGGTGTATATGCCTTACGCGGACGCATAAAATTTCATATAATTCAGATGATAGACACCCCCCAAATACGAATTACTGGGAATAGCAGAGGATATTTCAAAGAAAATACAGCTAATGCAATTGTTTTTGTTAGAGATCTAAATTTAACCAATTGGTTTGCTTATTAATGATTAACATTCTTTAATAATGTGTATTAGTAAGCAAAGTTAATAAAAGGAGTCAAAAATTCTAGAAAGCAATACTTTTTAAATCAGATTACCAGCACATGAAAACAAATCAATTCTTTGTGTTGTCAGTATTTGTCTATTCCACTTCCGATTGTTATGGGTTTGTATTAATACAAAGGGAAAAAAAATGTTAGCAGATCGGCAGCCAAAAACTAATTCAAATTTGGCGCCGTACCATGAAAACTATCATTATCATTGAGCTAACAGCAAAGAACATGCATTTTAAACGTCCCGCGTCGGGCTGTCATAATTTTAATTCCATTTCTCAACACACTATCAACACTCAACATCGTTTTAATTATGATGATACCACGGTTCTATGCATAGAACCTAACAAAAGAAAAAGACTAATATTAGAAACTTTACATATAAAGAGCAATGAAATTATTAACTCTGTTGTCGAATCTAACGTCTTCACTAAAAGTTATGACAGTACCTTACTTGCTCTTAGTGAAACATAATATTGTATATTCTTTTTATCTCCTTACAAGCGTTTACTTGTGTAATGTTTCCAGTACTTACCTCTCGTTTCCTTATTCTTATTAAATGAATTGAACACAAAATTAAATTCATTATGCTACGCGTTCAGAATTCTTGCAAATTCAGTCAGCCTTCATACTGCTCGTTGTGTACATTTCGCGAATGTTCACTCCCGCCTGAGATATGGCATAATATTCTGGGGAAATACATCTTATAGCTCCCAGACTTTTAGATTACAAAAACCAATTGTACGAATAATAACCAATTCCCACCCACGTGATTCATGTAGACCTCTCTTCATTAATCTAGGAATTTTACCATTACCTTGTCCGTTTATTTACGAATCAGTAGTTTTTGTCAAAAATGACTTGCTTAAGGGCGGGAATACATTTTCAGAAAACGCCGATGTGTATTACTATAACACTCGACGTAGAAATCATATTCATCAGGTGACAGTATCAACAGCTCAATACAAAAAAAATCACATACAATACATGTACATTATTTTACAACACTTTGCCAACTGACATTAAACGATTAAATTCGATAGAAAAGTTTAAATCCCAAGTGAAATCGTTTCTGCTGCATAACTGTTTCCATACAATTAGAGACTATACTGAGCATCACAAGAAAAGTAACATTAATTTTAACAATGATACATAATGCATTATTTACCATTTGGACTGTATCAATGTGTATAAACAACCTGTAACAACTATTGTACTACAGCTTCCGGGTCAATGACCCCCATCTCGATCAGGTTTTTCGTCCAGTTTCCCTGATCCATTGAGCAAATGCTGAGATGGCCCCTTGTTTTACTTCTGGACATAAATGTAACTTCATTTTCTGTGCACGTCTTCTAGAATTCAGTGGGAAATACAATTATTCAAATTAATGTTTCCATGTTGTCGCAGCAGGAAGTATTATTCCTTGACGAAGGACATCATGGATAAGAACCCATAAGTTATTGCTTATTTATCCTTGAAAATATATATTTTCATGGGAGCGTTTTTTTTTCATTCAAAATTAAAGTAGTATATGACTTAGTGTAGGGATCACCGAATTTTGAAAATGTGCACACAATTTACTTTTCCCCATAGCACGTCATACGCAGTTTGAACGGTTTTTTGACGTAAAATAAATAAATTCTTTGATAAGTTTAGAATTTTGCTAAGATCCTGGCTGTACTTGGATGGTATGATATTAGAATGTCTCGACAATGTTTTTTTATGTAACCTGACTAACTTTATATTTTATAACAAACTTTTAAAGTAAAATAATGTTGCTACATGTATGAAGTTATCTCAAGTATTTTTATTGGATAATGATTTACTGTGTGTGGTAATTGTGTGTGTGTGTGGTAATTGTGTGTGTGTGTGGTAATTGTGTGTGTGTGTGGTAATTGTGTGTGTGTGTGGTAATTGTGTGTGTGTGTGGTAATTGTGTGTGTGTGGTAATTGTGTGTGTGTGTGGTAATTGTGTGTGTGTGTGGTAATTGTGTGTGTGTGTGTGGTAATTGTGTGTGTGTGGTAATTGTGTGTGTGTGTAGGTAATTGTGTGTGTGTGTGGTAATTGTGTGTGTGTGTGGTAATTGTGTGTGTGTGTGTGGTAATTGTGTGTGTGTGTGTGGTAGTGTGTGTGTGTGTGTGTGTGTGGTAATTGTGTGTGTGTGTGTGGTAGTGTGTGTGTGTGTGGTAATTGTGTGTGTGTGTGGTAATTGTGTGTGTGTGTGTGGTAATTGTGTGTGTGTGTGTGTGGTAATTGTGTGTGTGTGTGTGTGGTAATTGTGTGTGTGTGTGTGTGTGGTAGTGTGTGTGTGTGTGTGTGGTAATTGTGTGTGTGTGTGTGTGTGTGGTAATTGTGTGTGTGTGTGTGGTAATTGTGTGTGTGTGTGTGGTAATTGTGTGTGTGTGTGTGTGGTAATTGTGTGTGTGTGGTAATTGTGTGTGTGTGGTAATTGTGTGTGTGTGGTAATTGTGTGTGTGTGGTAAGTGTGTGTGTGTGGTAATTGTGTGTGTGTGGTAAGTGTGTGTGTGTGGTAATTGTGTGTGTGTGGTAATTGTGTGTGTGTGGTAAGTGTGTGTGTGTGGTAATTGTGTGTGTGTGGTAATTGTGTGTGTGTGGTAATTGTGTGTGTGTGGTAATTGTGTGTGTGTGGTAATTGTGTGTGTGTGGTAATTGTGTGTGTGTGGTAATTGTGTGTGTGTGGTAATTGTGTGTGTGTGGTAATTGTGTGTGTGTGGTAAGTGTGTGTGTGTGGTAATTGTGTGTGTGTGGTAAGTGTGTGTGTGTGGTAATTGTGTGTGTGTGGTAATTGTGTGTGTGTGGTAAGTGTGTGTGTGTGGTAATTGTGTGTGTGTGGTAATTGTGTGTGTGTGGTAAGTGTGTGTGTGTGGTAAGTGTGTGTGTGTGGTAAGTGTGTGTGTGTGGTAAGTGTGTGTGTGTGGTAAGTGTGTGTGTGTGGTAAGTGTGTGTGTTATTGTGGTAAGTGTGTGTGTGTGTGTGGTAAGGGGTGTGTGTGTGTGTGTGTGGTAAGTGTGTGTGGTAAGTGTGTGTGTGGTAAGTATTATTGTGGTAAGTGTGTGTGTGTGTGGTAAGTGTGTGTGTGTGTTGGGTAGTGTGTGTGTGTGTGTGTGTGGTAACTGTGTGTGTGTGTGTGGTAAGTGTGTGTGTGTGTGTGGTAAAGTGTGTGTGTGTGTGTGTGGTAAGTGTGTGTGTGTGTGTGGTAAGTGTGTGTGTGTGTGTGGTAAGTGTGTGTGTGTGTGTGTGTGTGGTAAGTGTGTGTGTGTGTGTGGTAAGGGTGTGTGTGTGTGTGTGTGGTAAGTGTGTGTGTGTGTGTGTGTGTGGTAAGTGTGTGTGTGTGTGTGTGTGTGGTAAGTGTGTGTGTGTGTGTGTGTGGTAAGTGTGTGTGTGTGTGTGTGGTAAGTGTGTGTGTGTGGTAAGTGTGTGTGTGTGTAGGTAAGTGTGTGTGTGTGTGTGGTAAAGTGTGTGTGTGTGTGTGTGTGGTAAGTGTGTGTGTGTGTGTGTGGTAAGTGTGTGTGTGGTAAGTGTGTGTGTGTGTGTGTGTGTGGTAAGTGTGTGTGTGTGTGTGTGGTAAGTGTGTGTGTGTGTGTGTGGTGTGTGGTAAGTGTGTGTGTGGTAAGTGTGTGGTAAGTGTGTGTGGTAAGTGTGTGTGGTAAGTGTGTGTTTGTGTGTGGTAAGTGTGTGTTTGTGTGTGGTAAGTGTGTGTTTGTGTGTGGTAAGTGTGTGTGTGTGGTGTAAGTGTGTGTGAGTGTGGTGTGTGTGTGTGAGTGTGGTGTGTGTGTGTGAGTGTGGTGTGTGTGTGTGAGTGTGGTGTGTGTGTGTGAGTGTGTGTGTGTGAGTGTGGTAAGTGTGTGTGTGTGTGGTAAGTGTGTGTGTGTGTGGTAAGTGTGTGTGTGTGTGGTGTGTGTGTGTGTGGTAAGTGTGTGTGTGTGGTAAGTGTGTGTGTGGTAAGTGTGTAAAGTGTGTGTGTGTGGTAAGTGTGTGTAGTTTAGCTAAGGGAGGTAAACCCTTGTGTGGTCATAACGAAAGAGAAGATAGCAATGAAAAAGGGTTATTTTTAGAGATAGTTTCATTGTTTAAACAATACGATCCTTTTATGGTTGAATACTTGGAAACTGCTCCAAAAAATTGTACATATCTTAGTAATCGGATACAGAATGATATTTTGGCAGCTTAAGCAAAGTAATTTTGAAAGTAAAATATCATGATCAATGACGTCAAAAGCTTTTGAGAGATCTCAATATAATCCAACAGGTGCTTC
>BLKR01007775.1:0-31334 GCA_011170035.1 Teleogryllus occipitalis
TTGGTACTCTCTATTGGTGGCTCTATTTTTTCGAATTTGATATTCCGGCTTTGTTCGATAACTCTGATGGAATTTCAATAATATTGATATACTACACGCCAACATTTATTAAGATACCTTTATAATTAAAAAATTAGTATTGAATGTTCATTCAATAATTTACATATTAGTGCTCGTTGGTTCTCCCGCTTTTCCTGTTCGAAAGTCGATGAGGTTTCATAACAACAAAGTTTTAAAAATTTATTATTTAATAAAGGACAATAGCAATTAAATCGTGTATAGAGTAAGAAATTAGTGCCATATATCCAGTAACTATGCTCCTAATTTTATGTGATTGTGCTCGTTGGTTTTCTGCATTTTCGAATTTGAATATCTGGCTTGGTTCGGTAAATGCCATGCAGTATCAATCATGTTTATATAATTCACGGCTTTATTTATTCATTTATATTTGGTGTAATTATGTACTATTAAATGTGAATTCAATTATTACATAAATTTGAGATATTTGCGCTCGTTGGTGCTATCGCAATTCCAGTTGGAAAGTCAACAAGATTTTACAACAACGAAGTTTAAAAAAATTAATATTTAATAAACGACAAGAGCAATTAAATCGTGTATAGAAAAAAAATTAGTTCTAAGCATCCTTTAACTATGTTCTTAATTTTATGTGATTGTGCTCGTTGGTTCTCTGTATTTTCGAATTTCAATGTCTGGCTTTGTTCGATAACCCCCATGCAGTTTCAAAATGTTTATATAATTCACGGCAACATTCATCAATTTATCTTTAGTGTAATATACTAGTATTGAACGTGCATTAAATTATTAAATAGGTTTTATATATTAGTGCTCGTTGGTACTCTCGCATTTCCTGTTCGAATGTCTTCGAGGTTTCATAACAAAGAAGTTTTAAAAAAATATTATTTAATAAATGACAAGAGCAATTAAATCGTGTATAGAGTAAACAATTAGTTCTATATATTTATAAAATATGTTCTTAATTTTATGTAAATGTGCTCGTTGGTTCTCTGCATTTTCGAATTTGAATATCACGCTTAATTTGATAACTGCCATGTAGTTTCAATAATGTTTATATAATTCGCGGAAACATTTAACAATTATTCTTTAGTGTAATGTTCTAGCATTGAACATGCATTCAATTATTAAATAGATTTTAGATATTAGTGCTCGTTGGTACTCTCGCATTTCCTCTTCGAATCACGATGAGGTTTCATAACAACAAAGTTTAAAAAATTATTTTTTTAAAAAATGACAAGAGCAATTAAATCGTGTATAGAGTAAACAATTAGGTCTATATATTTATTAAATATGTTCTTAATTTTAAGTGATTGTGCTTGTTGGTTCTCTGCATTTTCGAATTTGAATATCTCGTTTGATTTTATAACTGCCATGTAGTGTCAATAATGTTTATATATTTCGCGGCAACATTTAACAATTGATCTTTAGTGTAATGTTCTAGCATTGAACGTGCATTCAATTTATAAATAGATTTTAGATATTAGTGCTCGTTGGTACTCTCGCATTTCCTGTTCGAATGTCTTTAAGGTTTCATAACCAAGAAGTTTAAAAAAAATATTATTTATAAAATGACAAGAGCAATTAAATCGTGTATAGAGTAAATAATTAGGTCTAAATATCTATTAACTTTGTTCTTAATTTTATGTGATTGTGCTCGTTGGTTCTCTGCATTTTCGAATGTGAATATCTTGTTTGGTTCGGTAACTGCCATGCAGTATCAATCATGTTTATATAATTCACGGCTTTATTTATTAATTTATATTTGGTGTAATAATGTACTATTAAATGTGGATTCAATTATTACATAAATTTAAGATATTTGCGCTCGTTGGTGCTATCGCAATTCCAGTTGGAAAGTCAACAAGATTTTACAACAACGAAGTTTTAGAAAATTACTATTTAATAAACGACAAGAGCGATTAAATCGTGTATAGAATAAAAAATTAGTTCTAAGCATCCTTTAACTATGTTCTTAATTTTATGTGGTTGTGCTCGTTGGTTCTCTGTATTTTCGAATTTCAATATCTGGCTTAGTTAGATAACTCCCATGCATTTTCAAAATGTTTATATAATTCACGGCAACAATTATCATTTTATGTATACTCTAATATGCTAGTATTGAACGCGCATTCAAATTTTAAATATATTTTACATATTAGTGCTCGTTGGTACTCTCGCATTTTCTCTTCGAATCACGATGAGGTTTCATAACAACAAAGTTTTAAAAATTTATTTTTTAAAAAATGACAAGAGCAATTAAATCGTGTATTGAGCAAACAATTAGTTCTGAATGTCTATTAACTATGTTCATAATTTAATGTGATTGTGCTCGTTGGTTCTCTGTATTTTCGAATTAGAATATCTGGCTTTATTCGATAACCCCCATGCAGTTTCAAAATGTTTATATATTTCACGGCAACATTTATCAATTTATCTTTAGTGTAATATACTAGTACTGAACGTGCATTCAATTATTAAATAGATTTTAGCTATTAGTGCTCGTTGGTACTCTCGCATTTCCTGTTCGAATGTCTTCGAGGTTTCATTACAAAGAAGTTTTAAAAAAATATTATTAAATAAATGACAAGAGCAATTAAATCGTGTATAGAGCAAACAATTAGGTCTAAATATCTATTAACTATGTTCTTAATTTTATGTGATTGTGCTCGTTGGTTCTCTGCATTTTCGAATTTGAATATCTGGCTTGGTTCGGTAACTGCCATGCAGTATCAATAATGTTTATATAATTCACGGCAATATTTATCAATTTATATTTGGTGTAATAATGTACTATTAAATGTGGATTCAATTATTACATAAATTTAAGATAGTAGTGCTCGTTGGTGCTATCGCAATTCCAGTTGGAAAGTCAACAAGATTTTATAACAACGAAGTTTTAAAAAATTAATATTTAATAAAGGGCAAGAGCAATTAAATCGTGTATAGAGTAAAAAATTAGTTCTAAGCATCCTTTAACTATGTTCTTAATTTTATGTGATTGTGCTCGTTGGTTCTGTGTATTTTCGAATTTCAATATCTGGCTTGGTTAAATAACTCCCATGCAGTTTCAAAATGTTTATATAATTCACGGCAACAATTATCAATTTATCTTTACTCTAATATGCTAGTATTGAACGCGCATTCAAATTTTAAATATATTTTACATATTAGTGCTCGTTGGTACTCTCGCATTTCCTCTTCGAATCACGATGAGGTTTCATAACAACAAAGTTTTAAAAATTTATTTTTTAAAAAATGACAAGAGCAATTAAATCGTGTATAGAGTAAACAATTAGTTCTATATATTTATTAAATATGTTTTTAATTTTATGTGATTGTGCTCGTTGGTTCTCTGCATTTTCGAATTTGAATATCTCGCTTGATTTGATAACTGCCATGTAGTTTCAATAGTGTTTATATAATTCCCGGCAACATTTAACAATTGATCTTTAGTGTAATGTTCTAGCATTGAACGTGCATTCAATTATTAAATAGATTTTAGATATTAGTGCTCGTTGGTACTCTCGCATTTCGTCTTCGAATCACGATGAGGTTTCATAACAACAAAGTTTTAAAAATTTATTTTTTAAAAAATGACAAGAGCAATTAAATCGTGTATAGAGCAAACAATTAGTTCTGAATGTCTATTAACTATGTTCATAATTTTATGTGATTGTGCTCGTTGGTTCTCTGTATTTTCGAATTTGAATATCTGGCTTTATTCGATAACCCCCATGCAGTTTCAAAATGTTTATATTTCACGGCAACATTTATCAATTTATCTTTAGTGTAATATACTAGTATTGAACGTGCATTCAATTATTAAATAGATTTTAGCTATTAGTGCTCGTTGGTACTCTCGCATTTCCTGTTCGAATGTCTTCGAGGTTTCATAACCAAGAAGTTTAAAAAAATTATTATTAAATAAATGACAAGAGCAATTAAATCGTGTATAGAGTAAATAATTAGGTCTAAATATCTATTAACTTTGTTCTTAATTTGATGTGATTGTGCTCGTTGGTTCTCTGCATTTTCGAATTTGAATATCTGGCTTGGTTCGGTAACTGCCATGCAGTATCAATAATGTTTATATAATTCACGGCAAGATTTATTAGTTTTTCTTTCATGTAATAAACTAGTATTGAATGTGCATTCAATAATTATATAGAATTTAGATATTGGAGCTCGTTGGTACTCTCCCATTTCCTGTTCGAAATTCGATGAGGTTTCATAAGAACGACGTTTAAAAAAATTATTATTTAATAAATGACAAGAGCAATTAAATAGTGTGTAGAGTAAAATATTAGTTCTAAACATCTATTAAGTATGTTTTTAATTTTATGTGATTGTGCTTGCTGGTTCTCTGTATTTTCGATTTTGAAAGAGTGGCTTGGTTCGATAAATCTGATGCAGTTTCAGCAATGTTTATATAATCCACGGCAACATTGATTAATTTATCTTCAGTATAGTAAACTAGTATATAATGTGTATTTAAATATTTAATCGATTATAGATATATCGCACTCGTTGGTACTCTTGCATTATCTATTTGAATGTCGTACGTGTTTGCAAAACTACGAAGTTATAAAATGTAATATCTCATAAAAGAGAGGGGTAATTAAATCATGCATAGAGTAAAATAAGTGTTCAATATGTGTTTAAACTATCTCGTTAATTTTATGTGATTGTGCTCGTTGGTTTTCTCTATATTCCAATTTTTTAATATGTTGCGGGTTGCGTCACGCCTGCTGCCATTTACTTTTATTATTTTAGGCTGAAAATACGTGCGAATTCATTCCAAATTGTGGCAATTAATTGGCAATTAATTAGCAATAATTGATTAGATGGTTTCCGTTGAGATCTGGCTCGTATTTACCTGATGTGTGTGCTGGCTTGACGTTCAAAATTATGTTGCGGGTTGCGTCATGCCTGCTGCCATTTACTTTTATTATTTTAGACTGAAAATACGTGCGAATTCATTCCAAATTGTGGCAATTAATTAGCAATAAATGATTAGATGGTTTCCGTTGAGCTCTGGCTCGAATTTAACTGATGTGTGTGCTGGCTTGACGTCAAGCTAGCACACACCCGTTTTCTCCACGAAATTACGTGGCAATTAATTCAAAAATGTGGCAATTAATTGGCAATTAATTAGCAATAAATGATTAGACATGTTTCGTGTGGGTGTGCTGACTTGGCTGTTCCAACTTGACGCACCTCAGCGCGCGCTTGGTCAATGCATTGGTTTCGCAAACATCAGCTCAGTTTTGATTCAGAAGTTTCAGAGTGAGAGAATGTTAGATGCGAAATGGTGAAGCGGAAATCGAATTCCACAATTTACAGTGAAGGTCGGTTCTGCATCAGGCGACTACCATGGTCAGATGAATCAAGAAAATTTTGAAAAGTGGGTGAGAGAAACATTATTACAAAAAATGTCTTCTAAGGCAGTAACTGTTCTTGATAATGCTCCATATCAGTGTGTTAGCCAATAAAACCCCAACTGCATATGCATTAAAGCGATTCAATGGTTGAATGCAAAAGGAATGCATCCTAATGAAAACCTGAGGAAGCCTGAATTATACCAACTAGTTCTACAACTAAAACCTCAGAAAATACATACAAAATTGATGAGCTGTTTACCAGTAGGGGTCATTCAGTCATCCACCTTCTGAATCCCATTGAAATGGCATGGGCAAAAATTAAGAGACTTATAAAGGAAAGCAAAGAAGTTGTTAGAGCTTACAAACTGGGCTATCACTCAAGTCACTATTGAAGACTGGAAGGGTTACTGCGCTCATGTCATGAAACTTGAAAATGAATACTGGGTGAGGGACGGTCCAGTGCCAGATATTATAGACAGTATTGTTATAAATATGAACTCGGATATCGAGTGTGAAAACACTGAAAATATCGATAGTTCATCGGTGGACAATGATTAGGTAAGGTCATAGTCTTTAACTCAATAGTAGTGTCCATCTCTTCCCCCACTCCCTACCGTCGCTTTCTTTCTGTATCCCCACTCCACCCGCTCTCCTTCGCTCTGCGACTGACACAGCGAAATGGCATGACGTCACAGAGCCGGAGACATCAGAACTGAACTGTACTACTTTTCAGAGCAGTTAGCAACATTGCTTCGCGTAAGAACATCTGAAGTGGAATTTATACGATCTAAGAGTCAATTGGTTATATTTGAACCAGCATTATTTCTATCCCCTAATCCGTGAGAAACATAGAACAGTGACATTGTTAATTCACTTTATATTTTTAGTACGCCTTATTCTAGTTTCACTTCAAAATGTCGAAGAACAAAACCCCCTGATGTGTGTGTAATACCCCTGATGTGTGCATTTCACAGAAATATCCAAACTCCCAAACAGTTCTTATTGACTGAATCTCATGCTCGCCTCAGAAATCTCACCTTTGAATTGATTTTGGTTGTGCTATGGTTTGTGCCAACATTCGTATATGTAAATTAATCAATCCAATGTTACGTGAATTTTGGTAAAAATATCCACGTGAAACAATTTCACACGAATCTCCATAAGAATTTTCCATGATTTGTGTATGGAATAAAGAATTCCATTCTTTGATCGAAACAATGGATTGTATTTATTGGAAATTGGCGATAGTTTCATCTAGGTATTAAATGACGAAACAAATTAGGTGCACGAAAATCATTTTGGGAACGTTGTAATGCCTTTAATAAACGGTTAAAATTGTAAATTTATTTTGTTATCCAAATGCAACTACAAAATTTCGCAAAAATGTTACCGATACAAGAGGCTTTTTGTGGCTTGATGGTGTTAAACACAGTAATGTCTTTCTTCTGGTACTGATGCAGCGGTGTACATGTGTAAGGGAGCAGAAGCCCTGCAGGTATTGTAACCGAAATTACTACTTGTATCCTGTCTGGTGCATACATGATATTGCAGAACTGATTAGATCTCAGGTTGATAAAGTTAACGTATTGATTTCCAACACAAAAAGGATTAACGAGAAGAGGCACCTGCATTGATTCTATGAGCTACAATTCTTAAAGTTTTGATTTTGAAATACATGTTATGAATCAATTATATTCTGATGCTGTAGCATCGTTAGGCATATCAAAGCAATTGCTTGACGCTAAAAAGTTATATTGCTTCATTTTTCAGTAATCACTACAATTAAATCTTTGGAGACGTCTTCCTTAAAATTTTCCGATGGCCTTGAAATTGCACAATCAGCAGTAGTTTCTTTAAAAACGTAATTTATCATTCGAGGATCAACATAGGATCTAGTGAAAAAGAAGGGTTGTGTGAGGGGACAATTCCGTTGCACTGGATATTGACTACACGTCAGAGGATCTGTGCAGGTTTAAATACGACTTCGTGCGATGTGGAACGATCTGTTAGTGCAAGGCCATCCCTATAAGAGAAAAGGAAAAGTACCATAGCTGAAAATTTGAAACAAATATGTTTTCTGACTGTTGTGGGGATAGTTGCAAATAATAGGATTATGAGGAGTATAAAATTTAATTTTGGTCATTAAATTAATGAAACAGAACAATATACTATACTAAGATTAAAGTATTTTAGTAAAACATATTTTATATAATGATAATTATTGAATAATATGATGATAATTATTATTTATATAATTATAATTTCTTAATTTTTAGTACATATTTCTGTATATTATAATACATATATATGTACATATTTTCCCAATTTTTAGTACATAATTATTCGGTCCCTCTTCATAATGAAGCATATAAAATCGCTACTGGATGTTACCGCAATTCTCCTATAGGAAGTATTTTAATCGAAGCTCAAGAAGTATCTCACCAAAGAAAATCTTTTTTACTAAAATATGCCATCAAAGTCTCTATTTCAAGAATCGCAATAATAAGAAAAGATATATTCGCTAAATTTTCAAGCACAAATAATGATAATTTACGGACTGGACTTATTTACCAAAAAGTGAAAAAATATATTAAAGAATAAAGTTTTATAATATCAATGATGAAAAGAGAGAAATACTGATGTATCCCACCATGGATTGTATCAAATATTAAGACGGACTCAACCCTTTGTGAACATAAAATGAAGAGTTTATCACATAATACTTAGAAAAAATTGAAGAAATGAGACTAAAATACATTGATTATTATCATATTTACACTGATGGTGCAAAGAATAATAGTGATGTTGGAGTTAAAATCGACATCTCTACTTCAGAATTTTACCCAATAACTGCAGGAGTACCACAAGGATCAGTACTCTCTTCAACATTATTCAATATTTATATCCATGACATTCCAGTTCACGTTGATTCCAATATTGCATTTTACGCGGATGACACAGCCCTATTTTCTACAAATTCCGATATCTTATTAGCGAAAGATTACATCAAAAATCACCTCGATGAGTACATAAACTGGACACAGAATTGGAGAGTTAAAATTAACCCAGATAAAAGTGAGGCAAAAATCTTCACCCTTTGTAGACCACGAAATCCAACTGAGCTATCAATACTAGGAACGAAAATACCATGGGCCTCCTCACCAGTAAAATACCTTGGCATTTTATTTGATAAAAGGTTAACATGGAAACCGCACATCAATGCGGTTGCAAATAAAGCAAAAGCAAAAATTTCGAAATTATTTCCAGTATTAAACCAGCGCTCTACATTGAAAATCGAATGCCGATTGCTAATATTCAATTCGATAATCCTTCCTACCATAACCTATGGATGCCCAATCTGGGGAGGTGCAGCTCCTAGCAATATTAATAAAATTAAAGTAATTCAAAATATATTTCTTAGAAATACTCTAAATGCTCCCTAGTTCATGTTCACAAATAAACAAATTAATCGAGAATTAAAAATTATAAAATTAGAAGAAACCATAGCTAAATTAGCTAACAATTTTTACAATAATCTGCATACCTCACCAAGTACCATCATTTTTAACATGAAAAAAAAATGCGGTCCACCAACGTATAAAGTCAAGATTTCCAGAAGACAAATTCAAACCCCCGTAAACCACTACACCCTCAGCTCCTTAACATAATCACATTCCTTTCTCTTCTCAATTAACAATAACATTAAATCAATAGTTATGTCAGAGTTTAAACCTCACTTACCTTATGGATGGCCAATCCCAAATTGTTATATAATAATCTTATGTATTTTTAAAACCCTTGCAAGACTATTGTCGAACAAGAAGAAATAAATTTTAAAAAAACCTCATTTCCAGTAACAATATATTTGCTAAATTTTAAGTAATATTAAGTAACATAATTATGACCGATTATGTTTCACCGTCAATTTGTATATTTGTATCGAACAATATAATTTCAATTCCACGCATCATATGAAATATTCAAAACGGGATTTACGAAAAGGAAAGCTATTCTAGTTTAAGATGTTAGATGTCAAAGACGACATTAAATGTAGAATTTAGTTTGGAGATACCTATTAATATAAAATGTAGCTTTTCCTCTCAATTATATTTTTCCAAAAGTATTAAATTCATGATAACATTTGTGTATGATTAAAAAATACGCATAGCACAAAATGAAGTATTGGAAAACTACAATAATGTTACTCCAGGCAAAATATTACTTCAATAATGATAATGTCAAGTATTCCATATTAACATATTAATACAGCATATGTAACCTCTGTAACCTTGAACTCGCAACCTCCGAGCCTTCGGCACGCTTGATTAACAATATTAACAATATCAATATCAGCAATAATTATTAATACCAATAAATAAATTGTAATTATTATTCTAATTCACGGATAAAGATGTTACGAGTGTGTTGAACATAAAATCTATTCCGGGTTGCAATCAGCTTTCTAACGAGCAGATCTAGGGAAGGGGCCTTGAAGAGGCACCGACAGTCCCTATGTCACTTCTTTAAGAAGCTGGTTGCAATTAGGAGAAACATTTTATATTCGACTAAATCATAATAGTCATTAGCACATGCATTACACTCACGGGACCACTGACCCTAGCCGTTGGCGCGCCCGGAATCATTAATCAAACAATCACATCCCACCTCGACAAGGAAATGGCACACTGTCAGAAATAACATTAAATTTAATGTAGATTTAATGTACGACCGCACATGAATTTTAATGTACCGTGTACATTAAAGAGCTATTAACGTACCTGTACATTAAATTGATTAGTCAAATTAAAAATTAATGTGCGACTGTTAACTTACTTCTCTACATTAAATATAATAGTACACGTACATTAAAGTTACCTGTACGTGTACGTCAAATTTATCTAACGTACATTAAAAGTACATTCTTGTACTTTACCTTAAAAGTCATGCAGGAATTTCTGAGAGTGCAGCTAATGAGTGCGCGTATGCGCAGAGGACCAGACGTTCCTGGAAAACGAGCGCCTGCTGGAGGAGTACGTGCTGAACGACACGGGCAAGATCTGGGTGGGGTCGTACACGGCCCCCCAAGGCCGCCATTGGGTGTTCGGCCAGTTCGAAGAAATCGCCCTCAAGGCCACGATGTACTACATGCAGGAGTGCTCGGACATGCAGCCGCAGATGCGGGGGGACCCGCTGCAACTGTCGCAAAAGATTTGCGAGATGGTGAGTTCTAACAACGCATGAATCCTGAATCCATTTCGCCTTCAATATTTCAGAGCGGTATGGCGATGTGGTGGTAGTGGCGTCACGAATAGCATCAAGCATTAAGGGCAGTTGTAATCGCTATAACATAACTAAGCGGCGGATTTTGTGACCTAAAACATCGGCAAAATAATCAATAAAATGCTCTTAAAATGTCTTGAAATGCCCTAATACTGAAGAAAAATTAATTAAAGAATGTGATTAAAACTAGATCGGATTAACAACTCAAAATGGTGGATACGTTAATGCAGTGGCGTGCATTCTCTGGAATGAAGGGAATGAGTCATTCCCCTAAGCAAAACAGAGAAAAAATCCTTTCGATATTTAAAAGATTCGTTGCTTATGGCCAGAGCTAAACGTTTACTCAATCTAATATTCTGAGATAAGTACCAGTTGTTGAACCGTAACAATCGATGTTTTCAAAACGGTGTGTAGTTTCTTCTCGTGATGTCAGCGAAGCTTCGTTCTTAGAGGGGAGCAGGCGTTCGACTTCATGTGTCGTGGCAAGTCGGCTCGGTTCGTGAGTGCGCGAGAATGAATTTTCTAATACGTTCCGTTGTGATCGGCTGGTAGCTATTTCAAGTTCGAAAGAATTTTGGCTTTTTGAGAGTGTTTGATATACACGCGAACTTACATCATAATACAATTTAATTATAAAGTACATAATAATATCGAAAACGTTCATCTTAAGGTAAAGAAAGGGTTCTAAAAAAACTAATTCTTTGTGTTCCGTTCTGAAGTTCTCCCTTGCGGGAAGGGAATGCATTGGCAAACTCATTCCGCGCAGTAGTCGTGGCATCTAGCGAGGAAAGTGGAAACTAGGCAGGGAACCAGAGGGGCCGAACGATGACAGATTTTGGGGTGCCCTTCCGGTCCCTCTCCTTTCAACTTTTGTATGCTTCGCAACTTCCAGTTGCTGGTCAGTGAACAAAAACGACACTCAAGGAAAAATTGTCTCGTGTTTTTTGGCCATTTTGTTGTTGATTTGAGCAGTGGTATCGTGAGTAGTGCTGTCACTTTAATGTCATTGAGAAAATTTGAACGCAAATAAAAGGTTATGTGACACAAGAAAGAAAAATGAACGTTATCTCAGGTGGAAAAGCTCATTAATGAAGCTGTGGAGAGGACAACTGCAACAGACAGAAAAGTGTTCTCTACCATTGTAATCGCCATTAAATTTCGAGTTAAGACGCTAGTTTTCTGAAGAATCGGCCTCCGGTTGAAATTTGCGAAATTCAACAGGGCGGGTCCTTCAATTTTTACGTTTATAACATGAAAAAAGGATTGGCTCATATCTCCTAAACTAGTGTGAATTTTTAATTTCTGGAGGAATAGCCTGTTTCCAAATTTCATTAACTTTCAGAAAATACCATCATTGGTCTCATTCGAACGGAAAATACAGCTTCCAGACGCTTTTTCTCATTCGAGTATATTTTCAACATTTCCGAAATACAGTCATTTTTACTGGCAGTATCTCCTAATCTATTCGCTTAATGGCGCTGAAATTTGCACGGAGGATGAGCAGTACTCTTGTCTTTGTATTTCTATTTATGACTGGTATTTTAAGCACGGGAAATGTGAAAAGAACAGAGACTATATAGATTGCATTTACGTCTAAAATGGCGTGTTTTATGAACGGTTTCCCGAATTTCATTAAAACGAAGCCTCAGATAGCAAAAGGTTCTTTCCAATTGTAATCGCCATTCAATTTCCAGTTAGGACGGTAGTTTTTAGAAGAATTTGCCTCCGGTCGAAATTTGCGAAATTCAACAGGGGGGGTCCACCTTTTTAACACGAATGTAGAATTGGCTCATATCTCGTAAACAAGTGAATTTTTAGATTTTGGAGGCATAGCTAGTTTCCAAACTTTATATACTTTCAGAAAATACCTTCATTTGCCTCATTCGGACGCAAAAAAACAACTTCTAGACGCTTTTTCTCATTCGAGTAATTTTCAAAATGTTTAAAATAGTCATTTTTCTCTGGCAGTATCTCCTAAACTATTCCCTTAATGGTGCTGAAATTTGCACGGAGGATGAGCAGTACTCTTGTCTTTGTATTTCTATTTATGACTGGTATTTTAAGCACGGGAAACGTGAAAAGAACGGAGATAATATAGATTGCATTTAAGTCTCAAATGGCGTGTTTTATTAACGTTTTCGCGAATTTCAGGAAGACGAAGCATCAGATAGAAAAACATTCTTTCCCATTAATCGCCATTAAATTTCGAGTTAGGGCGCTAGTTTTTAGATGAATTGGCGTCCGGTCGAAATTTGCGAAATTCAACAGGGGGTCCATTAATTTTTACCTTTTTACATGAATGAAAGATTGGCTCATATCTCCTAAACTATTGAGAATTTTTTAATTCTGGATGCATAGCCAGTTTCCAAATTTTATAAACTTTTAGAAAATACTATCATCTGCCTCATTGTGACGAAAAATACAGCTTCCAGACGCTTTTTCTCATTCGAGTATACTTTCAAAATGTTTAAAATACAGTCATTTTTTACTGACTGTATCTCCTAAACTATTCGCTCTACAGCGCTGAAATTTGCACGGCAGATGAGGAGTACTCTTCCCTTTGTATTTCTAATTATGACTGGTATTTTAAGCACGGGAATCGTGAAAAGAACGGCGAATATATAGATTGCATTTAAGTCTAAAACCGCGTGTTTTATGAACGTTTGTGCGAATTTCAGGAAAACGAAGCCTTAGAGAGAAAAATGTTCTTTCCCATTGTAATCGCCATTAAATTTTGAGTTAGGACGCTAGTTGTTAGAAGAATCGGCCTCCGGTCGAAATTTGCGAAATTCAACAGGGGGGTCTATTCATTTTTACGTTTTTAACATGAAAGAAGGATTGGCTCATATCTCCTAAACTAGTGTGAATATTTCAATTCTGGAGGCATTGCCTGTTTCAAAAGTTTATAGACTTTCAGAAAATACCATCATTTGCCTCATTTGGACGAAAAATATAGCTTCCAGACGCTTTTTCTCATTCGAGTATATTTTCAAAATGTTTGACATTTTTGACTGGCTGTATCTTCTAAACTATTCGTTAAATGGCGCTGAAATTTGCACCGCAGATGAGGAGTACTCTTCTCTTTGTATTTCTAATTATGACTGGTATTTTAAGCACGGGAAACGTGAAAAGAACGGAGAATATATAAATTGCATTGATGTCTAAAGCGGCGTGTTCCGCGAATGTTTTCGCGAATTTCAGGAAAACGAAGCGTCAGATAGAAAAATGTTCTTTACCATTGTATGCGCCATTAAATTTCGAGTTAGGAAGCTAGTTTTCAGAAGAATCGGCCTCCGGTCGAAATTTGCGAACTTCAACAGGGAGTCCATTAATTTTTACGTTTTTAACAAGAAAAAGGATATGCTCATATCTCCTATACTATTGTATTACAGCGGCATAGGAGAAAAATGGCGCAATGAGGTAGGTCATATAAAAAAGGTAATTGCGAAGGCATGGGAAGACGAAGGAATTGTGGAGCAAACTGTTGAATTAATTATGTAACTTCAATATTTAATTTCCATCCGTTCCAAACAATTATCAGAGGGAAGTGACAAATAAGTGGAGTAATTTGTTTACAATTAAAACTATGTAAATAGTGTGAATGTAGTAGAAATTCTTTATTTGTAATGTTAGAGAACATCTCGGAGTTAATTAACGTGCCTCGCGGAGTGGAGAGCAGGATTTGACGTAGGACGAAAACTGCAGTTGAGACGACACATGCAGTCATGCACCCACTGTACCGCTTGTCTTTCTGTCACTTTCTGATCGGGCGGTCCTCGCCGCTCCTGCCCGAGCCGCTCTAGCACATGCTCAGCCCCCCGGCGTGGTAACGCCGTTCTCCACCACAGCCCGCCCTCAAGTCGGTTCTTATTTTAATCGGACCACAGGCACGGTCAACTGCCAGGAGGATAAAACATCACTGATATTTCGAGGAATCACCGTCGCCCTTGGTCTAGTATGGGATCAATTCTACCAGAATTACCGCGAGAGTTGATACCTAAAATTGTACTCGTACAATTATTGCTTTCAGAGCAAAAACAAGAATTACAAGTTGCAGGAAAGAGAACTAAAAAAACATGAAATTTGTCCGACGAATTTAAACAGCAAAGAATCCAGAGAATGTGAAAACTGCAAGAAATCAGGAGAATGCACATCGCATCCATTGTTTGTAAAGATAGCGAAAAACATTATTACTGAACTTTATACATACATTTTCAAATCAATATTCACCATATATGAAAGAGTATGCTCTTATTTTCCATTTTATGAAAGAAAATCATATTCTTTAATACACTGATAGATTTTATAAATTTATATTAATTTTAAATAACAAAGTACTCAATGAAATAGGTTAAGAATGTAAGTCACATAAATACCGAATTATATTTGTTTATTATGTTAGAAAGCATTTACGCAACGAGTTTTTTCCTGGGGTCCGTTTTCTCCCAGGCGACTAGTTACGTTCGTTTGCAAGACGCGATCTTCTCGTGTTAATATTCACATTTTTTGAAAATTCATATCATTTTTAACTGTTTAACGTTTTTTATACTTTGGACTTCAAAAGTGCTTCCCAAACTAAAATTGTGACTGCACGCCACTGCGTCAATGATATAAGTGAGGCTTATCCTAATCGTTCAAGTGAACTCAAGTTTCAAACTTTTAGTTTGAACGGTCCTTTACGAGAAAATATCTTTCTTTAGTTATCCCGAAATTAGCTGAAACTCCAATGGTGCTGACAGGCATCACAGGAACTTTAGATTACACACGCACAATGGCTGGCATTTCAACTTCTGAGAGAAGAAATCGAATAGGCTGCCAGGTATAGGCAATCAGGAATTTTGTAGAGAACATTTGTTGCGTCTTGTAAATATTATTTGAAGCAAGTACCATTAAATGATACTAAAATAGATGATATATGGGGTAAATTCATTAAAAATGGCAGAAAATGATAAAAAATGACTTACTTGTCGGAATAGAAGAAAAAACAAAAATTATTATTAGAAAGGGTAATTTCGGTTAGTTATAACATAAAATGAATTTCTTCACAAATCGGCATTTTTCTGAAGTGAGAAGAAAAGAATGACATTTTATTAAAATCCGCCCATACTTATAACATATATTATTTTCATGTCTGAGAGCGGGTGGGAGCTGGTGATCAGTCCAATTCATTGGTGTAGCTATAATTAACAATCAGTAAATGAAATCGGGAGTACCAACAATTTCAGACACAATGTGGTTCATACCCACGTGTCGGATGTGGATGGTCAGCCCTACCAGGGGCAGAAATGTACCCAGACTGGATTTATGAGACGACTTACAGACATTTCTTCTACTGGTCAGAATTTTAAACCCATATTTCATTTACTCTTTCTGCGCCTGTGAGAATATCAGATTCACTACATAAGTATTTGCATTATTGTGCACAGACCGACCACTGCATGGCAGGCCAATGGGGCGGAACCTATGAAGACGGCACCGCGCCTTGGGAGTGGACTGGCTCCGTGGCCATCCTTGAGGAATACATGAATATTAAATCAAAAGTCAAATATGTACAATGCTGGGTCTACGCTGGTGTAGTCACCACAGGTTAGTTAATATCATACATGGTTTTCGTTCCCATTATAGTCTCCATTGTGATCGTGATAACAATTATTTATTTATTTATTTTACATCAAAAACAGTAAAATATGCGTATGACGTGCTATAAGGAAAAGTGAATTCTGTACACATATTCAAAAATTCTGTGATCCCTACACTAAGTCATATACAACTTGAATTTTGAAGAAAAACAAAAAGAAAAAAGAAAAATATGCTCCCATGTCCTAAAATCTATTTTCAAGGATAAATGAGCAATAAATTTTTGGTTCTTATCCATGTTGTCCTTCGGAATAAACCTTCCTGCCACGACAACATGGAAACGATAACTTGAATAATTGTATTTCCCACTGAATTCTAGAAGACGTGCACAGAAAATGAAGTTACATTTATGTCCAGAAGCAACACAAAGGGCCATCTCAACATTTGCTCAATGGATCAGGGAAACTGGACGAAAAACCTGATCGAGATAGGGGTCATTAACCCAGAAGCTGCGATACAATACTTGTTACATATTGTTTAGAATTATACAGTCCAATGATAAATAATACATTAAATATCACTGTTAAAGTTAATGTTACTTTCCTTGTGATGCTCAGTATAGTCTCTATTTGTATAGAAACAGTTATGTAGCAGAAACGATTTCACTTGAGATTTAAACTTTTCTATCGAATTTAATCGTTTAATGTCATCTGGTAAAGTGTTGTAAAATAATGTACATGTATTGTATGTGAATTTTTTGTAATGAGCTGTTGATACTGTCACCTGATGAATATGATTTCTACGTCGAGTGTTATAGTAATAGACATCGACATTTTCTGAAAATATATTCCCGCCCTTAGGCAAGACATTTTTGAGAAAAACCACTGATTAGTAAATAAACACACAAGGTAATGGTAAAATTCCTAGATTAATGAAGAGTGGCTTACATGAATCACGTGGGTGGGATTTGGTTATTATTCGTACAATTCTTTTTTGTAATCTAAAAGTCTGGGAGCTATAAGATGTATTTACCCAGAATATTATGCCATATCTCAGGCGGGAATGAACATTCGCGAAATATACACAACGAGCAGTATGAAGGCTGACTGAATTTCCAAGAATTCTGAACGCGGAGCATAATGAACTTAATTTTGTGTTCAATTCATTTAAATGGACGTTCCATTGAAGGTTTGACTGAATTGAGAGACCTAAAAATTTTGTTGCCTTAACATCAGTCAATGGTACACCGTTCATTTTCAATGGAGCACAGAATTGTTTGTTTGAAATGGAAAACTGCATTAAAACCGTTTTCTTTTCGTTTACTATTAATTTGTTATTTCGGAACCAATTTGAAACATCTGATATTGTACTATTTACGGTTTCTTTATCGCAAAAGATGTTCGTATCATCTGCAATGAGAACCGTTCTTCCGTTTCGAATCGTCGAGGGCATATCGTTTACGTAAAGTAGGAACAGAATAGGGCCTAAAATCGATCCTTGAGGAACTCCACGTGCAATGGGCAAAGAGTCGGAAAGGTGCGTACGTAATGTTCCATCATTCCAGTAAGGTATTTCCACTCTCTGAGATCGTTGTTTAAGGTACGAACATAACCAATCTAGAGCATTACCACGGATTCCATATGAAGGTAATTTTGAAAGTAAAATGTCATGATCAATCACGTCAAAAACTTTTGAGAGATCTAAAAATAATCCAATAGGTGCCTCGTTTTGATCCAATGATGAAGCGACATCTTTAAGAAAAGAAAATATGGCCGTTTCCATTGATTTTGATTTTCTAAATCCATGTTGGCAATCTGAAAGCGCTTCGTGTTTCCTGAGAAAGGTTTCCATTCGTACGTAAAAAAGTCTCTCTAATATTTTTGAAAAAACTGATAGAAGAGAAATGGGCCGATAATTTTGAATTTCATTTTTGTTGCCTTTTTTGAAGAGCGGCTTAATTTTAGCTGTTTTGAAAATATCTGGAAACGTTCCAGGGCGTAAGGATGCATTAAACATGTGAGTTAAGAGGTGTATAATGGCATACGCACAGGTCTTTAACAAAGAATCCGGGAATTCATCTAAACCGGACGAATATTTATTTTTTAGTTTACCGATTATTTTGAGAATTTCATAGCAAGAAGTTTCGGAAACGAACATTGTTTCTAAAATTTTGGGTGAACGGTCTATTATTGAATTTTGTGGTTGAAGACCCTTAGTGAGATCGGCAGCAATTCTCGAAAAGTATTGGTTAAAGAGACTAGCCACTGCCGGATCGTTCACATTTATATCATTATATTTTAAAACAACATTCTCTACAGGGTTTCTAGTTGATTTGATCGTATTTTTTATTATATTCCACATTATTCACTTTTATTCAACATTATTCACTACATTCAACATTATATATATATATATATATATATATATATATATATATATATATATATATATATATATATATGTATATATATATGTGTGTGTGTGTGTGTGTGTGTGTGTGTGTGTGTGTGTGTGTGTGTGTATTCTCTCTCCGGTTACTCTTACTATATTTAATCACGCCCACACGTTGGGCGTCCAATGCAACGGGTGCTGTATTCTCTACTCGTCACGTGCACTATCTTTGCCCTGCCCTAGCTCTAACTTGCAATTGGGTGCCACAATACCTTCGCTTATCGGTTGCCCGTACCTCTGCTAGCTCGAATCATTATTTATATCCTACCTGGTCGTGGTCCGCGCGCTCACTCCATACGGCGTTGAGGTTTCGTTCGTGCCTGGGTCAAATTGTATACAACTACTGAATAAAAACACATGGGTTCAAGGCAATTATGAGCCATGTGGGATGCTCATACATTTAATTTCGGATTTTCTTTGCTTATATCCTATCCATAAGCACAATCTGCCCCTCCGACTTGCGAAACATGACAACACAAATACATAAACACGCAGGAGAAGAAAATACAAACATGCACACTGAAAATATAATACAAAAATCTCATACATACATCAGAATGCGCATTCTGTCGGT
The DNA here is from genome assembly GCA_011170035.1 of Teleogryllus occipitalis. Lineage (NCBI taxonomy): Eukaryota > Metazoa > Arthropoda > Insecta > Orthoptera > Gryllidae > Teleogryllus > Teleogryllus occipitalis. The sequence goes on from BLKR01007775.1 coordinate 19,300, forward strand.
ATAATCCTATCCTTAACCTAATATCAGGACTTGGTCTTCGACAGAATTTTTCTTTCTTTGGACTTGCGCGTGAACAAACAACAACAAAAATACAGTAATTGCACAATTCGTGCCACTTCCCTTTTTGCAGCGATGTCACTTCCTGTCAGCGCCCGTCGTTGCTAGTTGTAACGTGCATTTTTCATGCACGCAGTTCCCGTTCAGCTGCCATTAGATCCCAGATGCACTCGTCCATTTAAAATTACCAAATGTATTCACGTTTATTGTTCCTTGCACTAATCGCGTCTTCCCTAAACGTTACTTCTATTTCTCGCGACGTATTTAGATTTTGCGACGCTCCTGTTTCCTGCGCCTAACTTGCGTGAACACTGTCCATGCGGATTTTTCCGTGAATTTCTAAACAAATTAAATTGAATTTTAGCTCCACTTAATCTGAACAACTAATTTTATATAACCGAAAATAACTTTTGCACAACACTTCCGCGAAATTTCTCCAAAAATTTAACATAGCATCAAAACGCGTGCGATCATCATCAGACCCGAATTCATTCTGTCTGTAACACATTTTACATTGTTGGTCCACACAATCCAAGTGACTGTCTTTTATCAAACACATGCCCATCACCATAAGAAATGTTCGAAAACGTTTACATTTTCACTGTTTTCGGGCATCTTGCGTCTTACTATCTGTTTCATAATTTTACTAACTTTCATTTTGTAATCGTCACATTACCGAATTCCCTTTTCCTGTTTTCCTTTTTCCAAAAACCTTTATTTTTCGTCTTCTCAACTCGTGATGACGTCACTTACATCTTCGGTCGCTCTTTCAATTCTTTCTTAATCCGCTATGCTATGAAACTGGATAATAATTTATTCCGAGCCTTACATAAATTCCCCCGCGCCGTGACTAATTTTGCCCTGATCTAAATATTTTTCTCTATAATTTCTGAAAGTTTGGCCAAAATCCACCCAGGCATTCACTGGATATTCAATAAAACTCGTCTTGTTGTATACTTCCAGAAGTACAACAATGGGTGCCATGTCCTCAATCTTCGCCGTGTTATACATGCAATTTACACAATTTATGATATTTACGGAACCCGTGGCTCGAATAATGTGATTCTTGTTTTAAAATGTTCCTAAATTTGGGTTCTATTCACTGTTCATAACGCCTATTTCCGCCCCTTATGTTTTCTATTACTTTCCTAATAATTATTATTACGCGGCGCTGTTGTCTATTGTTTATTTCATTCTTAGTTCCTCTTTGCTTACATAAAAGTTCCGTGTTCCATGCATTCTTGCGGGCTAGTCTCACAAATCATTACAATATTCAACACACGCTATATTCAACATTATTCACTTCATTAATAATTTAATTCTGATATATAAGATGTTACTGTTGTTGATGTCTGGTGCCCTGCGTTCACCTCTAGTGCCTCTGACCAGGAGATCCTAGGCTTGAGTCCCGTTTGTGAAAGGATTTTCGACACTACGTTAGACAGCTAGATCGAGATTTATCGCTGTCTGGAAGAGAATTCTAGCGGCCGGCAGCTCTGATAGGAAGTTTTCTATTTCTCCGATTAACACCAGGCGAATGCCGGAGCAGTACCCTACCAAACGGGTCACAGACCGCCCGCGGTCTTTCCTTTCTCTTCTTTGCTCTCTACTTACCCCTTACACCCTCTCATTCTCTACACTACCACACGTGTCGAGATACCAGTCGAGTGCCCCCTTGGTGGGAGATACCTGGTTGCGGAAAACGATGCAAGCCGACGTAGGTCGGCTCCGGATTTTGCAATCTAGCAGGGGAAGATCATCGCCACCTCCCGCGACAAAACATGCGTCACACTTACGGGACTAACGACATCGACAATTGACGCATGTGGAATCACTAGTCTATAAATCAACCGATGGGTAGGTCGGCGTCGGTCTCTCCATGCATTGGGGATAAATCACCTTCACCTCCCGTGACAAAACATGCACTATACTTACGGTACAAGGGTCCATAGCAGTTAACACGCTCGGAAACACTAATGGAACAATCACTCTATCCTGAGCGAAAGAAACATTCGCAATTGGAAGATCACAGACTTGTACACCAAGGTTTTTTCAATTACATCCTTTTTTCAGCCTCCAAATCGTTATTTGCTTCACGGAAACTGGGCTTCGCAAACGCGACGAGGTGTTTCAAAACTCAATCAGGCTGCCCGTGGGAGGCCTCCGGAGAAGCGGCCATTAGTGCGCGCTTTCGTTTAACGAGGCCGCAAGCGCAATGTAAACCTGTGTCTGCTCCAGGGCCAATTGCGCCCCCGCTAATCCCATTATCGGCGCAATAGCCGCTTGCAACTGCTGCAAACCGCTTTCGGACGGACCGGCAAACTCGCCCGCCCACCCTTACCCTCACCCATCTGTATTCACCCGTCCCCTCCCCTGCCTACTTTCGTCCCTGATGCCATCCCTGCGTCCACCCCCTGCACAACCCCTCGTACAAAACATCGCACAACACCTCATACAGCACCTCGCACAACCTCTAATACAACCCCTCGCACAACCCCTCGCACAACCCCTCGCACAACCCCTCTCACCACCCCTCTCACCACCCCTCGCACCTCCCCTCGCACAAACCCTCGCACCACCCCTCACACCACCACTCACACCACCCCTCACACAACACCTCGCAGAACCTCCTCGCTTACTCTTTCACCTGACCTCTCGATGGCCTATTGCTCGCTCACTCGTTCTCCTGTCCCACCACACGCTCTCCTACCCACTTGTTCGCCCATCTGCTCACTCGCTTTCCCGCACCACATACTCTCTCACTCTACTGACAAATGGGGCGTCTGTTCGCTCACCCATCTGCTGGCTCGCTCGCTCTTCCTCACTCGCCCAAGGCTGGCTGCGCCCCTGTCCCTCTGCTGCCTCGTGCGCCCTCTCGCTCGCACGCTAAATACTATTTAGACAGTGTGTCTATACGTACTATTTAGACAAAACTAGTGCTGCTTCAACAGCACGTACTTTCACGTCTTATTTGCAATAGCTACGCAATATACAATACGGCCTGTGTGAACTTGCAAAATTATTTATTTAAGCAGCAATTATTTTCTCCTCGCTGGTATTCGATCTCGGATTCTTAAAATTAACATGCCTGACCCAATTCCCCTACACCGCCAGTTACACAGCTGAATTTCCTCCTCCCCGACTCAAAAAGAAAGTAAAACATTTGCATTTACAGTTCTTAAAAATCCAGAGTGTTTAATTTACATTAATTCAAGATCTAGTTTTAAAAACAGAATTCATGATGGAAAAAATCTCTAAAATATCTTACGTCAATATTGTTTTTCGGCAATGTTAGTATTTGTTTGCAATTTTCCAAAGTTCAGATTGTTCGCCCAAAATTGGACGTACGACATTTTTAAACGTTTTTTGCTTCAAGGAATAGATTTATAGAAAAACAATTGGAGTTCTTTTTGAGAAAATTTGGAATGTATAATAGGTTTCGGTGTAAAGTACCGTCAAAATTAAAAGATTCGTTTGAAATTCGAGGATTCGTGACATCAGCCAGATCATTCAAGGAATATCCATTTTCGTGAAAATCGTGTTTACTTTAGGCTGAAGAATTATCCATACGTAGACGGACTGACGAAGAGGTTTCTCGAAAATCACTTTTTCAGGTTCAAAACAATCGTTTTGACAGCCCTGTGTATAAAAAGTAATATACGAACACGATCAACAATTCTCTTTTTTGAGATAGCAATATGCAAGAGACGTTTTTTCTATGCAAATTCCGATACTTTCTCCTGCAGTATTACATAATTCTCTCTTTACACATAGTAGCGATAAAAACATGCTAACTTTGCTAGGATTTGAACTCGGGTACTTCTAATCTCGAGGTATAGCTCGAACGCACTACGCTATCACATGCACTGCTCGTCACGTTCTCCAGACGCACTTATTACGAAAACAATAATAACGTGATATTCATTGCACTTAGTTCTTTATTAGAGAAATGTACTCCATGTGTCAAGGACATCAAAATCCAAATAGAAATGCAAAGGAAGAAAACTCACGCAACTACATAGCTCATTTTAGCAAGAAATATTTTCAATAAAATACTCTTTCAGCAAGTCGTTCCCGGTCTTATCTTTCGCCGTCTATCGCCAAGGTTGAAGTACGTCACAGATGAAAGTTGCGACTATCACGCGCAGTAATGCAGTCGTTCTGAAATGAGAATCGCAATAGCGGCAAATTTATACCCGATTCCTGAAGACATTAACACACTAAAATATCTAGTGGCGCCTGAAAAGCTCATTCTTTCTGTGATTTATATAAAGGTCGCGAATGATTATAACTGTACTATTAACCGCAAAAGTGTTTTCTACCCACAAAAATATTCGCCACGGATGAGATTCAATCTCAGGTGTACTGAAGTGTCCCCAGCAGTCGTCTTACCTATTACCCTTATGAAAAATTACCGACACTTATGAAAATTCTACATCGCAAAGATGATTATAAATTATCACATATCACAGATCTGATTAAAAAAGATGTTCCGGGATTAGACGCTTGTGGTGACCGCGCAGAAGGACAGACAGACGGATTGTCGCGGCCCTTATACCGAAACTACTACTTCTTCTTCTTTTTCTTCTTCAAGCATTAGAACTTTCGTTCCGTTGCGTCTCATTATTGGTCCATCCATCTTCTCTTCGGTCTTCCTATGTTCCTTTTTCCTCTTGGCTTGTATTTCAGAATCTGTTTTGGCATTCGCGTGTTTTCCATTCTGTCTATGTGGTCTCTCCATGCTTTCCTATATTCGTCAATTTTTTCATTTAGATTATAAATTCCTAGGTAGTTGCGTATCTCTTCATTACGAATCCTGTCTTTCCTTGTGACACCAATACAACCTCTTAAAAACTTCATTTCGGCAGTCTGAATCCTGCTTCTAATTTTTGTGTTCATAGACCAAATTTCACATCCATATAGCCCACAAGGAATTGCTAAGGTTTTATAAAATTTCATGAGTATCATTCCTGACTTTACTTTTCAGTGCCCTCCTACTAGTTCCACATATTCTGTTAAATTTTTCAATTTTCTTATCAGCATCTATTTCTCCTTTGAAAGACAGATCACAACCTAGGAACTTGAATGAACTTACTTGTTCGATGTTTTGGTTGTTAACCACTAACTTGCATTTAACTGGATATTTCCCTTGGAATGCCATTGACTTAGTTTTTTGAACAGACATCTCTAAATTGTATTCTTTTACAATTATCTAAAGTTCATACAGAGCTCTTTGTAGAGTGTCTTCATTATCAGATATCAAAACTTGATCATCCACAAACAGAAGTGTCATTATAAAATTTTTACTATTAAAATTATCTGTAAGATTTAAAAACTTCATCTTCTGCTTCCATATTATGATAGCATCGTCAAGATAAATATTAAAAAGTGTGGGTGACATACAGCACCCTTGTCTCACTCCTTTGTTTATAAATTCTTGGAGGATTTTACCTGATTTTGTTCTTACATTAATTTGGGTATCTTTGTACATGTTTCGAATAACTTCAATTAGCTGTTTTGGTATGCCTCTTCTGTCCATAATTGACCATAATTTTCCCCTCAGAACGTTATCAAAGGCTTTTACGTAATCTACGAAGACCATACATGTTTGTAGATTGAACTCTCGTCTCTTTTCAATTAATAGCTTTAACACAAACATATTATTAGTACACGATCTCCCTTTTCTGAATCCCGTTTGTTCTTCTAGAGTTATTGCTTCCATTATGTTCTTAATTCTTCTTATAATATTGTAACGGTACCTACGACTACCTCCGAAAACCTTCTACAATGGCCCCCACGCTGGGCTGCCAAATATGTAATGGTACACGTTACCTATCCGTTCTGCTTTTCTTTCTCAAAACTAACTTACAAAAACTATGTAACGATCTTTACCTGTGCTCCTTTCATCTATAGTTCTTACCAAAATGTCCACTATTATGCCTGACGTTGGGTTGCCAAAAATAAATACATCTGAAATTTGCCCGTTGCCTAGCTGCTTTTCTGATATTTATTCATACGGATATAAATACTGGGCGTGAGGCTGTGGCGGACCTATACAGGATCCTGACGTAGTATTCGGGCACGTGGGCGTAGGTCCTCGTCTAACTACACATACTTATAAGACCAATTGCATTGGTTTAATGTCGAACCAACAACGTTCGACATCGTTTATTTTATCTGGTTTTTTTTTTGTTCTCCTTCCTCTGCTAGCGGCATAACAAATAACAAACAACACAAAATCGAAAAACAATACACAATACACTAAATACACAATAAACAATACCCTAGAAACACGAAATTCTCATTCACACTGAAGATTTACACTATAAGATTAAAACTAAATCATTCATACTTGAATGCGCATTCTATTTTTTTTTTGTTTTCACTAAAATCTATTTCTATTTGACAAAACTTGGTCTTGTACATTAGAAGCTATGAGTCTATTCTTTCTTCTTATCAATGCGCATTACCAATTTAAATAAAGTTAGTGCACTTTCCTTTCGTTGAGTTCAGCGACCTGCACCGCGCCGTTCTCATGCATCACCCTCGCCAAATATACGCAGCGTCCTTTCGTTTGTCCATTCGCAGCATCCTTCCATTTTTCACACACGTAATTCGGAAAAATTCATTTTTAAATAATTAATGTCTCTTCGTTATAACTGTTTATTACTTACGAAACGAGTTTAATCACACGGCTGATGATGCGACTGTTTATATTCGCGAACAACGTTCTCTTTGAAAATTTTGCAATAATTTTCCGCGTTTCACCTTCTAAACTTTCTCCACTACAACTAAACGTTATAAAATTAACTTTGCTCGCGTGATTAGCACACCTTTCTAACAAAATTTTTAATTTTCGCGGAGCGTTTCAACATACGTCCTCCCTCAAGCTATTCTCCCCGCGTTCCCTTTCATTGTTGTCCCGAGACTTCCTCTTTTTTTTTTCTCGAACATTTCACGATCACTTCCGGGTCTTCTATATAATATTATATATTTTTAAGTTAATCTTCTTCTTTCTGGGTCGTCTCTCTGTATTATTCTCATGCATTTTCAAATTGAATGCTATTACCGTTTTCTATTTGGTTTTCTACCATCTAAAATTTCCAAAGTTCTTTTAATCTGAAGACGGTCGATCCCCTTCCACCGCTCTGACGTCATACGACTCGTTTGGAATTTCCCACTTATACAATTTACATTTTCTTTTATGCCGTAGCCCCCCGAAATTTCTCCGCGTTGTGAGTAGTGCCATAATTTTCCCCATAATTTCTTCTATTAATGCCAAAAGTTTCGTTTGAATCGCTTCACGCGTTTACTTAATTTTTTGAAAAAAACAACTTTTTACATTAGATCTTATGCTACAACAATGGCTATCGTGTCTAGTTGTGTGCTTAAAATGTACTTCACTAAATTGTTTATATCTTTGGAACGCGTGAACCGATTTCTTTCAAATAACTTCCAAAATGTTTCACTCGACAAACGCTACTGAACTATATTGTCCCCATTATGATTTTGTCGCGTCTTCTTAGACTTCCAAAAAATTATCGCTACGCGACACCGCTTTCATTTGTCCCCGCCTTTGATGTTAATACCACTTATTACATGTTTATCTTTATTCTTTGCCCTGTCTTCATTCCTGGGGATCCTGGATTGTTACATCTCCGCCCGCCTAAGATGTCGCTCAGATATGATGTCATCATACTGAGTTGACATCTATCACTGCCATCTCACTGCGAAGTCTGCACTTTGTTTATCGTCGGCGCGACCCTGCACCTGCTACCACATGCACTTCCTTCTCGGCTTCACCAGTGCGTTCGACCTTGGGTAACAATGCCTCAAACCACTACTCTTGTTCGCGACGGATGTACCTGCCAACACTTGCACTCTCAGTTGCGCTGTACATTATACCGTCGTCTATTGTCGCACTATCACACGTTACACTTTTCACCCCTTTTCCACCTGTGCCTTAATCTAAATAATCTTCCTTTCTTGTTTATAAAATACTCTTTACAACTAATCTTAACCTATTCCTTAAAAACTACCTTTTTTAACATCCAATCTTTGTTCCTCAAAGCTATTCTTTAACATTTAACCTTTGTCATCTTCGTCACTTATTACTGTCATCTCATTTTCATCTCAATTCTTTGTACCCTCTACATTGGAACTATTCTCCTCTCAACTTCTTGTACAGGCTACCTCGCTATTACCAATTATCATCCTAGTTCTTTGTATAACTTCACATTATAAATATTCTGAGTTCCTTTATCTACATTCCTGTCTACTAACACCACATTGTTATTATTTAATACCTTTTTAATAGTGTACGGGCCGTCATAGAGCGGAAAGAATTTTCGAAACAATTTCCGTTCCGACGAGGACGAATGAGACGCTCGGACTAATACTTTGTCTCCTGCTTTAAACGTCCTCCGTTGGCATTGCTTCTGGGCCTTCTTCCTACTCGTTGCCGACTTCCGTAACTGCTCGTACACTATCTGTTGACCTGCTGCCACTTCTTGTACACCGCCGATTTCTGGTGGGATCTGAATACGGTCAAATGGTCTCATCTTCCTTCTTCCGAAGTGCGCTTCCCACGGCGTCACGTTGGTACTGGAGTGCGGTACCGCGTTGAGGATGCCATTCAATATTGGCACCGCCTCAAACCATGCCCGATGGTTTTCTGCCGTGTATACCCGGAATAGTCGTGACAATTCTCGCATTACTCTCTCGCTCGGATTACTCTGAGGATGGCGCACAGCTGTGAAGTGAATGGAGATTTCTAGAGCTTCCATTTCCTCTCTCCACCTGTCGCTTGTAAACTGAGTTCCTCTATCGCTTAGAATCCGGGCCGGTTTTCCGCACATTTCGATAAATTTTTTTACTTGGCGGACGCAACTTGCTGTATTGGGCTTTCGTATGGGGAAAATCTGCACGAACTTCGTGAACACGTCGATGATGACGAATAAATGCTGGTTGCCAAACCTAGTCTTCGGCAGCGGGCCGTATAACTCTACTGCATAGAGATCTCGAGGCCCTTGAGGCACGATTGCTTGCCATTCTCCTTCACAATGCCGATTCGGTTGTTTGGTCTTCTGGCACACGTCACATGCACTCGCTATTCGCCTCACCTCCTTTCCCATGTTCGGCCAGTAACAATAGTCTGCTAATATCTGCACTATTTTCCCGCCTCCAAAGTGCCCATAGTGCTCGTGGGTAGATGTCGCCAATTCTCTTCGAATTTCTTCCGGAATCCAAATTATAAATTTTCCTTCCGGGCCGTTGACTTTCCGCAGCAGTATTCCGTCGTGTATTCTCCAGTTGCTGACGTTTTGATCCCCTTTCTTGTTCACCTGGTTGGTATCGTAGGGCTGTCCTGCAATTAACTTCTTCACCTCCCGAACGAATGGATCGCGTTGTTGGATATCCAGCACCGCCCCTACTGTCCATCGCGGGTTGATCTCTTGTACTCGGATTGCTGCTACCACATCTTCACATTCTCCCCTTTCCTTCACCTTTATCCGGGACAAATAATCGGGAAGCAAGTTCTTCTTTCCCTCACAATACTCAATTTCAATTTGGAACTGTTGTAACCATAGCGCCCACCGCAACAGTTTATCATTGTGGGTATGGCTCCTCATCAAAAACGTCAATGCCTTGTGGTCGGTGATGACGGTAATTGGACGTCCAATTAGCAGCGTTCTAAATTTCCGGGTCGCCCACACTACCGCTAACGCCTCCAGCTCCGTGACTCCAAAATTTCGTTCACTGCCTTTTAGCGATCGGCTGTCCAGAGCAATGATTCGCTGTTCTCCGCCATCACCCAACTGAAACAAGACTGCTCCCAACGCATATCCACTACTATCCGTCTGGACATACATGCGTCTGCGAAAATCCGGGTACTGCACCACGTACGTGCGCTCGAAGGCCTCTAATAGCTGCTGGTACGCTTCTTGACACTGTTGGTCCCAATGCCATCTATTCCCCTTTCTCAATAGATGTAGTAGCGGTACCACCTTTTGTGAGTAGTTTTTCACAAAGCGCGCGTAATAATTGCAGATACCGAATAATCGTCGTAACTCTCTTATGTTCTTCGGTGGCGGTAATTTCCGGATCAGTTCCCGTTTACTCTCCTGAATCTTCATTCCGTCGTTTGAAATTTCATGTCCCATAAACTGAACTCTTCGTCTGCAGAATTCGCATTTTTCCAAATTCAATTTCAAATTGTATTTCCTAAAGATTCGGAATAATACTTCTAATTTTGCTAGGTGCGACTGCAAATTAGATGAGAACAAAATTATGTCGTCGACATACATGACCATCGTGCTTTTCAACTCTTCCGGGATTACATCATCTAAATATCGAATCAGCGCTGCCCCTGAGTTCTTTAATCCAAATGGCAATCGCGTAAAGGAGTACACCGTCCCTTCAAATTTAAAACTGATAAACTGCTGACTTCTCTTTTCAACTTCGATCTGCCAATAAGCGGACGAAAAGTCGAGCGCGCTGAAAATCGTCGCCCCTCCTAACTTCACTATCATTTCATTAATCGTGGGTGGCGTCTCGTATCGTGGGATCGTGACCGCGTTCAGCTTTCTTGCGTCTAGGCATATTCGAATGCTACCGTTCTTCTTGATAACAACTACCAGAGGACTGACGTACGGGGTTACTGCCCTCTTAATGACCCCTTTCTGCTCCATTTCCCCTATTAACGCGCGCACCTGCGCCTTGTACTTGCACGGTATGGGATACTGCTTTGTGGAAAACGGTGCGGTATCCTTCAATTCTAACTGGAATCGATAGCCCTTCACTGGCTTTGACGATTCCCCAAAAATCTCTAGGTGCTCCTCCAAAAGTTGCCGAACTCGCCCCGGGCAGTCTTCCTGGTCGATGACACCGTTCACGGCCTTGTCCACGTTCTGGATAACCTCTTCCATCGTAGCCTGGACTTCGTCTCCCTCGACCTCCGCCTCATCAGTTTCGGCGACCACTGGGCCACTTCCGGTACAACCTCTCGATCGTAGCGTAACTTTCCTCGTACCTACGTCGACGACGGCTCGGTAAGCCTCCAGTGCGTCCATCCCTATGATGACGTCACGGATTAGTCCCCGGACCACGATCGCTGCTACCTCTATGGTCATTTCTGATAGGTCCAATTCCAACCAGACCTGTTTTCCCGTGGTATTTGCCATTTTCCGGTTAGCCACTACGACACGAAGCTTCCGCGTCGGCAATTCTATCAACACTTGCCCGCTCTTTCGCACCTTCTCACAGAATTCTTCTGACACCGCGCTTACACTACTTCCCGAGTCCACTAATGCCTGAACTTCCCTTCCATAACACGTGCCTCTTAAAATCAAGCACTTACTCGGCTTTACTCCTTCCACTTTGTCCTCTCTTAGCAATTCGTCCCCTTCAACAATAATGCTGGCCGTAGCCATGACCGTCACGATTTCTTCCCCATCGTTTGGTTCGTGCCACCGTCTCGCCCCAAACGTTTCTAGTTTTCCGATCTACCATTGCATTCCCAACGCACTTGCGTCGCCTCTACATTTCCCGTACTGTGATTCCGGGTGTTCTGAACCGCTCGCTCCGTGCTTACTCGATCGACGTCGCTCTCTCTTGGCTTCGATTCTCGCGGTGCCTGACCGCCCTGTGATTTCTCTTGTTTCCCTTTCTCCGTTTCTACGCGCGCTTCCATCGCGCAAATGTTGTTTTGCCTACTCTTCCCGTTGCTATACCAGTTCTGGTAACCATTACGGGAGTTCGGGCTTCGACCGTCTTGCGTGTCGTGGTCGTCCCCTTCGTATGCTCGATCAAATCGACCGACGCGTTCGATTAGGTCATCTATCATTTCGGGCATGTTATTCCACAAAAGCTCGCGGATCCTGCTCGGCATCTGTCGAATAAGGATCCTTATGATTTCAGCAGGGTTGAACTCCTCGCTGCAAACCTTGAAAGCACTCACTTTCCTCGTCACGAAATCG
>BLKR01007776.1:0-31328 GCA_011170035.1 Teleogryllus occipitalis
CATGTCATTTTAACAATGCAATTTTGCACTACTCGGCAGACGAGTTTGGAAAATAAATTTGGAGGTTTTTTTGAGAAAATGGCGTTTGAGCGTTTCTGAAAATACGGAACTTTGAGCTGATTTTCACAAAAAGCATGCCGAGTTTTTGCGAAACATTATCATCAAACCCTTTTACTAGGAGTAAATAACTGGCAAGGGAAACCCGCTACGTTGCATTCGCCACGGGCGGCGTGCGCGCCGGAGCGGGGCCTCACGAGGAGCAGCTGCAGGTGCAGGCGCCGCCAGAGCGGAGTCTCCCTGGAGACCCAGCGTGCCGCGCGGCGCCGGCGCCATTCAGACCTTGAACCGCCCCCGCATTAATCTTCCCGGAAGTGGCGGCGGAGGCGGGACGGGGCGTGGCAACACGCAGCGCAGCGCGGGGCGCGGGCGGAAGCGGGGAGGGGGAGGGGGTCAGCCACGCGCCACCACGCCCACGATGGCACCGAATGGCCAACATGGGGTCAAAAGATCGCTAATAAGATGTTTCTGGTGAGGATTCTGTTGTGGTTGGTTGATTAATTGATTGTGGTTGTTTGATTAAGTGGTTGTATGGTTGGTTGATTAATTGATTAGTGATTCCCGGCGCGTCAACTGCGAAGGTTGTTAGTCCCGTACGTGTAGTGCATGTTTTTTTCGGGAGATGGCAGTGATCTTCCCCCGCTGAATGGCGAGATCCGGCGCCGACCTACCGTCGGCTAGTGGGGTTTCCCCCAAACCAGGACTCTCCCACCAGCGGGGCACGGCCCCAAGCGGGACAAGCTCTAAGCTCTCGACTGGTCTCCCGGCATGTGTGGTAGTGTAGTGCATGTGGGTGTAAGTATGTGTAAGTAGGGGTGAGGATGATACAAGGAAGAGGAAGGAAAGATTGCGCGCGGCCCATGGCCCGTGAGAATACTGCTCCGGCCTTCTCCTTGTGGCCGAAGAAAACACGAAAAACTACTGATCAGAGCAGTCGGACGCCAGAATGTTCCTCCAGACAGCGGCTGAACAGGTCAGGCACTGCAGTGACATCTGTTGATGTGCTGAACCACCTTTGTTAGTTGAAGGAGTGAGATCGGTAGAAAAGTTACTAACTTCAGCTATTAAAATACAAAGAGAAATTCGTGTCAGTTATGCATTGAGACATCGTGAATTTCTGAACCAATTAAGAATACAAACGAATGAAGGGTATAAAATACAAACATTACTCAAATAATTATTTACTTTTGGAATTTCGTCCAACAGTGTTGGATTGAGAAATGGTTTGGTTCAACTAATGGGGAAATGTGGAGTCGAATGTAAGTATCTGCTGTGCGCTGAGACAGGGTGAATTTAGGCTAAGTGGTCAGTGCATGTGTAGCGTCTGAAGAGAAAAAGGGCTAATTAATCAGTGTTGTTGAACCGTTTTTGTTGTAATGTGTACCCTAGAAGTGATTAAAATAATCTTAACAACAATTTAATGTAGATTTCGCGATTTCTCATTAAATGTAATGTAGTGTTTAACTAATTAAAAGTTATACAAGTATTATAACAGTGCAAAACACCTGAAACTTGATATCACCCTCTAATTAATTTTATTTAAAACAAAGATCAGGTGCGGATGGGAATTTTAATATTCTTGTTTATTTTTATACATTCATTATTCAGCATGCATCTCTGTAAACATGGCACTTAATCAATAAGGCGACCTGTTCACAAGAGTTTACACACACAAAACATAACTTGCCAAGGTCTTTATTTGTTTTATATTGACATTTAGACCTGAGGATGGTTAATCCTATGGTTAATGAAATAATCTATAAACACCCTTGAAAGGCAAAAAAGCCGAACAAGAAGTAATAAAATTAAACAAAAAAGAGTTTATGCTATGCAAACTGTATTTATTTTGTTATCAGCATTGTTGAGCATGAAAACAGTTTCGTTAATGTCGTCACGCTCTGAATAAACACGTCACGCTCTGAAATTAAGATTTTTTTACTCGTTCAGGTGTAATGTTAGATCTAGCACGTTGTTTTTTCGTAGTTTCAATTCTCATATAGTTCAAATCAACTACCACAAAAATCCTTGTGCATTTTGTAAAAAATTTCAACGGCAAAACTTTGGATATGAATTATTTATTCAGAGAGAAAGGTAACAATTCATTGCAATAGCGGTCCAAAAATATTTACAGAATAATGCGGACTTTGATTAACGTTGGTTACAGTAGTGCATGTCTTGTTTGCTGCAATAAAATCCTAAATTATGTTTAGAATATTATTATAGGAGTAACCAAGTTACAAATTAAACTGCTGTTCATCATTATATCACCCCCGAATGACATTCCTCAAACTCGAGACGAAACCGTATCTGAATTGTATGTTTCTATTATCTTGGATTTTCTGTCTACTGTTATAAACTTTCTGATATCCTCCTGGATTTTTATATCTGGGGTTACGTAAAGACTACAACTTCACTATTTGGCTTCGATACATTGTCAGTGGTCACCATGAACGCAGTGTGGCAGCCTATCAGACAATACGCATTATCAGGCATTTTGTACGTCATCAGCATTCAATGCTAAAACGAGCACAGGCATATAATTAGGCGAGAGGAGGTCACTTTGAAAATTTCCTGTCTGACACCTCTAGAATTAAGCATTTGCGTACTCGTATTGTAAAGGTAGGAAATGGTGCGGCGTTAACGACATTTGCATCGTGTAAATTAATTTGAGGCGTTGTTTCGTCGTATGTATTTATTTTGGCATAAAGCTTTTTCGGTCGCATTGCGACCATCTTCAGTGCTACAAATAATAATAATAATAATAATAATAATAATAATAATAATAATAATAATAATAATAATAATAATAATGTGACCGTTATGCTATTTGGATACTACAAATAATATAATAATCAAATATAGGATATTATTACAAATGATATTAGAATTTTAGTGAAATAGAAAATTTGGAGTATATATAAACATAATTTTGAATAGAGAGTACTAATAAAAGAAGAAAATTAAATGAAATACAAATAATATAGACAAATAAATTTAAATTTAAATAAATTGAGATGAGCAATTATTTCATTTATAATAATATCCTATATTTGATTATTATATTTATTATTATTATTATTATTATTATTATTATTATTTGTAGCACTGAAGATGGTCGCTATGCAGCCGAAAAAACTTTATGCCAAAATAAATACATAGGACGAAACAACGCCTCAAATTCATATTGCAAAGGAATTTCTTCTCTTTTCTCTTCGTAAAGTCCATTCTTGAAGTTTTGTTTCATCTGTATAGAAGTTATTAAGAGAACTCAAAGTGGTTTGAGATTTCGCTCCTGTTTCCGCCGTTTGGGCCCAACGTGCGCAGCCCCGCCGCAGGGCAAGGGCGCAAGAATGAGCTCCGGAGATGGAGAATCTGAGCGAGCGCGGCGGAAGCGGGGAGGAGGAGGGGAAAACAAAATACAGGGAGGCTTCCGGAAGGGAAGGGAGGGGAAGGGGAAGTAGGTGCGCCGCGGGAGGGGGAGGAGGGGAGCGGATATGACGCTCCGCGGGTGGCGGTGACAAGAGCTAGAAAAGAGGCGGCGGTGATGGATTCGTTGGAGACTGGAGACGGAGAGAAGCGGGGATGGGAGAAGACGGCTCAGCGCGAAAGACAAGCAGGTGGAATGTGAAGGAAACGAGGCGGAGCGGATGATGCGAGACGATAGGAGCGGAATTATCGGCGTAGAGGTCTAGGTCTAGGGTAGGGAGGGCGGGGCGAATGAACGAAGCGGAGAGGAGTGCGGCTGTATGGACGAACCGGGAATTCGCAAACCGTCAGCATTATCCTTAATGCGTGCGAGGTGGCCGAGTAGAGAAGGAAAACGCTTGAGGACACACGCACAGAGGGCGAGGCGAATAAGACTGGACGGACAGTGCAAGGCATGGCAAGGTAAAGGAGGTTGGCGAACGGGGCCGACTGGGCGAGGTGGCAAGGTGCATGAGAGTGGGAGGACGAAGCAGACACTGAGGAGCATGGCCAGGTGAGGAGCACGGAGCTATCAGTGAGATGCATAAAGTGAAAGCGGTGTGAGGACGGGACGGGAAAAGCGAGACAAGGATGTGCGGGTGGGGAGGACTGCATGCGAATGACGGGGCGAGGAGAGAGAACAGGTCTTGTTGGACGGGGTGGAAAGGACGTGTTGGGGAGAACGGGATGGGGAGGCGGGTATGTCGTGTGGGGATGCCGGGCGGAGATGCCGGGCGGAGAGGCCGGGCGGGGATGCCGGGCGGGGAGGTCGGGCGGGGAGGTCGGGCGGGGAGGTCGGGCGGGGAGGTCGGGCGGGGAGGTCGGGCGGGGAGGTCGGGCGGGGAGGTCGGGCGGGCATGCCGGGCGGGGATGCCGGGCGGGGATGCCGGGCGGGGATGCCGGGCGGGGATGCCGGGCGGGGATGCCGGGCGGAGAGGCCGGGTGGGGAGGACGGGCGGGGAGGACGGTTTGACCGAGCAGCAATAACGTGGCAGGAATGGCAGGACGAAGAGGACGGGACGGGGCGGGGAAGTCGTTGGAACAGGTGGGCCGAGGAGACAAAATTGAAAAGACCTGGAAGGCGGGGCGGGGCTGACGAACGAGGCGGGGTGAAGGTGCTACTGTGAAAGGGCTCTGGTGGATGCACCGCGGGGGCGGCGACAGATGCGGGAGGGCGGGCGGCGGGGGCAGGTTCGTGGGCGAAGGGGGCGGCAGGGGTTTTAATGAAGCTCTGTGGTTGGGGCAACGTCGGCGCAAACGAAGCGCACAGTGGATGAGGTGGCTCTTGTTGGCGTTCTGTTGCCGCACGGCGCGCATTGTGAAAGTGCGCCTGTGTGGCGATACGTTTGGCCTGTAGAATACTGTTGTGGGTTGGGATCATGGCGAATGAAATTGCTACTACTGTAACCTGACATTGACTACAGTGGTACTTGCGGCTTAATAAAGCTTGTCCTATGGCATCTGTCATAAATCGCCAGCTTTGTATTGTAGGGACTGTAAATGACGAGACCATGAAATACAATTGAGTGAAAGGAATGTATAGGATCTACTGTTTTCGTTCTATTTTATTCTACTACTAGGCAGAGCCTTTCTCATATAGGAAGCAAACTGTCCGAGAGGGGTATTGTCAGCTTCAATGTTATAGTTCTAATTCCAGTGTAGCACAAAAGCAACGTTTAAGGGTAGGAAAATCAAACAATTACGCATCATTGATTTCATTCCAAAAGTGTATGTTTCAAACTACATGAACTGAATAGAACAGCAATTGTAGTTTGTGTTTTCGAGTGATGTGCAACAGACATCTAGTTGTTTGGAAACTTATATAATTTAATATTTATGTGGGATACGTGACAGATCTTTTTCATGTGAAACTAATTTTCTTTTAAAAATCTAGTTTGATGCCTCTGTTAGCTACATCAAAATCCCCAAAGAATAAATTATTGTTAAATGGGAATTCGAAAGGAATTAAAATGTTGCATTATCATTAGCAAAGATACACGTTGATATGAGCATCAAGATCTAACATCTACATGAAGTTATCTTACATGAAGTAACGAAATAGTATTATTGGAACTTCAATTTACTAACATGCCTTCAGCATAAATGCATTCAATTTTATATTTCATTTACTACATCAATCCCCTCAGGAGGTTTACGGATAGCGATTCGTTGTGTGAACCCGGGTTCGAATCCTGCTTAGAGAAAAAATAACTTTCCATTACAATAGTCTCAGTTTCTAAAGCTGACTGATGCAAGAAAAGCTCAGGCAAGCCAAGTCTGCTAGATACAGTGAAGGGTACAGATACGTCATACTCGCCGCAGGTCTCCCGTTACCCCCAGGGATGAAAAATTAATAAAATGAGTACCCAGGCCTGGGAACACCGCTACCTAGCGAAAGTCTGATTAATCCGACCTAGAAATGCCAAATACATACATTTACTACAACAATAGATAAAACAAATGAGACTCAGATAAGAGTACCAAGAATAAGCAAGAAATCGATGGAGTACAAAACGACAAAAAAAGTCATTGAGGGGCAGGGATAGACATCAAGAAGATCGACCATCCCTAATAGTCAAATAAATAAATATTCAACGATTAGAATGAAGTCTTAAGCAGGTTAGCTAAGAATAAATCGCCACTTCATTTAAATGAAGCATATCTTTTCCACGAGAATTAGTGTTAATACACAAATATTGAATAGCATGTACTTTTTTAAATATCCTTTTAAGAACTTCCATATTGAAAGTTTAAAGATCATTCGTATAATTGTATAAAATTAACACAAGCACGCCAACATTATTAAAATAAATTTGGGCAACCGGTAGGTGCTGGTACCGTTAGAAACGTAACGAGATTTATCCTATTGTCAGGGCTGAGACGGAGGCAAGAAGAAGAGCTATCGCGCATTATGTGACAGCCCCTAATGATCAGAAAAAGGAATAAAGCATGAGGACGTTGTTCGTTGGGTTAGAGTACAATGCGAAGAAATATAGATCGTACATGGATGACACTATAAAATAATTAACATACTTGATTAAGTTTATTGAATGACATAATGACGCGTGTTAATGTAGTAAAGATGACATATTGCCATAGTTACTTGAACTAATTTATTTTATTTGGTGATTAGTTGTAATTGGTTTTCAGTAATCTCATTTTCAAAATGCAGGTTAAAAATTCTTTAGTCTCTTTAAAGATAAATTATCCCATGAGCAGCATTCATTTCACGCATTCACCATTACCACTTTCACACAAGGTAGCTACATATGAGATGTATCTTGTGAGAGTTTTAAAACGTTCGAAGACTAAGAATTTCTAATCTCGTTACTGATATTGTGTTATGAGAAAATGTAGGGGTAACAGAATCCATGAATATTCATCACTTTACCAAACAACGGAGGGTGTTCTTACATGCTGAGTCTAAAAGCATATTTACTTCATAACGGTATTGTTTTACCGTCTATTACTTCATGCTATGCAGTAAATTTAAGAGAAACATGGTTAAATATAAAATAGCATTTCTATATCAACAGTAGTATATTTATAGTAGTGTATCAATAGTAGTACAACTTTCTTTTTGATTACCAGTTTCACGAAGTCTTGTCATACATGAAGAAAATTGCTTTGGAATCATTTATAAAAGTTAACTTAAATTTTCTGGGAAATTCTCATGCTCTAAACTGCGAGAATTAAAAAAAACTTAATTAATGGTTTTCCAAGTAGGATTCAACGTGTACCCAAAATTTACTTTCTTCACACTCATTTGTATCTTTTTCTTGAAAATTGTGGTACAGATTTTGTAAAACAGCGAATTCTTTCAATAAATTATTTCTTTTTTAAAAAAAATATCAGGAAATCTGGAATACATTCATGCAAGCAAACTATCGCTAAATATTACTAAGAGATGCACATATGATTCATTAATGAAAATCCAAGGTAAAAGGTCTTTAAGGACCGTAAGTTCTCAATAATAATACCACATTGAGGAAAAATAAGTTTTTATAATATTTTATAGCTTCAAATTACAAGAAAACCAGACAATATCTCATCCTTTTGTGGACATTTTCGATTCCATCTTTATAAAATACTCTAAATGTCAGAAATGTGCTTCCTGTAACAGAAAAAAGTATAAAAATGCGTTGCTAGGTGTTTTATTTCAATGATATTCGTATTGAGTTAGCACAAACTAATCATGCTTCCATGTGAAAAACAAGAAAACCTACTTTGGCCCATGTATTTTCAAGCATCGCTCCACTGTTGGATAATATTGCTTGTTTTCCAATCTTTTAAGGCTTGTTTCTAGTGAAAATAAATTTTGCTTGGATATCCTTGAATTTCGTTAATAATCCTTTGAATATTGCCTAGCTCATTCATTCGAAAGTAAATTGCCGTTGTGAAAATACGTTTCTATTTTTGTAAGTCTGAAAGACGTTGTACTTTTGCTACGTCACGAATTTTGCATTATTGACTGGATTACATCTCAAGTCATCCCAATTGGCATTTATTTCTTTATTTATTAACCCATACTGCCAGAATGAATGTTCATTCACCGCGTGCACGCTCAGTTGTCATCGTGTGTCCTACCTGCAGACATATTTCCAAGAGTCGTTGACCGAAAGACGAAAGAGTGCACCACAATGTCGTAACAAAAATTCTCAAGAAGAAGATACCAAGAATTAGCAAAAAATCTAAAAAGTATAAAAAATTTCACTTCGGTACGGACCAACCACTCTTTGGTTTACACTAATCCGACCGACTACGTCCGACTTAACATAAAAGCTAGGCATGTTTTGGGGAGAAGATTAGAACAGTTGCAAGTCATGAACATGAACCAAAAGCGTCCAATGCTGTAGCGACCTTCGCTAAATCAACGTCCATTATTCAAACATTTCAAAATTTATTATATATTTGGAATTATATGTACATTGAAGTAAAGAATGTAATCGTATCTGCCCATTGAAGATATGCTCATAACAAAAGGAGCAAAATGTAAGTTGGCGAGAAGTGTTCGTCCTCCAAGGAGGACGCTGGGCGTTAATGTTAGAAATGAGTGTTTAAACGCCATTGCGCAGCGGGGGTTTGCCTACGAGGTTGTCGGAGCGGGGTGGCGGTGGGGCCAAGAACACGGCGGAAGCGGCTGCGAGACAGCGCGGCGCTGCGGAAATGAAGCAGCAAACGCACAGGCAGCGCCGCCAGGAAGTCGCCGCGATGCACCTTTGTTCGTTCGGAGGCGGCGCAGCGGCGGGGGCGGTGAAGACGGGGGTGGCGGCGGGTGCGGCGGAGGTGGCGGCGGTGGCGGCGGAGACGGCGGTGGCGGGGGCGATGGCGGCGGAGGCAGCGGTGGCGGCGGCAGATGCGGCGGAGGTGGCGGTGGCGGCGGTGGTGGCGGTGGTGGCGGTGGTGGGGGAGGGGGGGGCGGAGGCGGCGGCGGCGGCGGCGGCGGCGGTGGCGGTGGCGGCGGAGACGGCGGTGGTGTTGGCGGAGGCGGTGGCGGCAGCGGTGGCGGTGATGTTAGCGGAGGCAGTGGCGACGGCGGCGGCGGTGGCGGCGGCAGTGGCGGTGGCGGTGGCGGCGGAGACGGCAGCGGTGGTGGCGATGGCGGCGGATGCAGCGGTGGCGGCGGCGGGTGCGGCGGAGGTGGCGGCAGTGGCGGCGGAGACGGCTGTAGTGGCGGTGGGGGCGGGGGCAGCGGTGGCGGCGGCGGAGGCGGACGAGGCGGACGAGGCGGACGAGGCGGACGAGGCGGACGAGGCGGCGGAGGCGGCGGAGGCGGCGGAGGCGGCGGAGGCGGCGGAGGCGGCGGAGGCGATGGCCTTTCGAAGGAACACAACGGGGAGGGCAGAGAGAGCCAGGGGTGAGGCGGTGCCCCTGGAGGCGAATCCGTTTCAATGCGCGAGACGAGCAGTGGAGGTTGAAGGAGCGCGGAGAACAGGCGAGATCGCCAGGC
The DNA here is from genome assembly GCA_011170035.1 of Teleogryllus occipitalis. Classification (NCBI taxonomy): domain Eukaryota; kingdom Metazoa; phylum Arthropoda; class Insecta; order Orthoptera; family Gryllidae; genus Teleogryllus; species Teleogryllus occipitalis. The sequence continues at coordinate 9,473 of BLKR01007776.1, forward strand.
GGGGCTCATGATTTGCTACGACAAGAGCTGGATCGTCGGGGCGGGGAAAGGCAAGCGGGGGGGCAAAGAATGGGCCGTGGAAGGAAGTTGGGGAAAAGAGACCAGAGGAATAACCAAAGGAATACAAACGAAAAGGTAGTGTGCATTCATGATGTCTGGGAGAGGCGGAGAAGAGTTCGAAGAGAACGTGGCGAACCAATCGGGGCAAGCCGTACGTGCGGGCAGAACGTGGCCAACCGAATGTGGCGAATCGAACGTAGCGGACCGATCGCGGCTGGCCGAACGTAGCAAATAGAATGAAGTAAACCGAACGTGGCAGGCCGAACGTGGCAGGCCGAACGTGGCGGGCCGAACGTGGCGGGCCGAACGTGGCGGGCCGAACGTGGCGGGCCGAACGTGGCGGGCCGAACGTGGCGGGCCGAACGTGGTGCGCTGAATGAGACGAACATATCGTGGCGAGCTTATTGCGGGGAGTAGATTGCGGAAGCAAAATTGCTGGCAGCAGGGTGCGACGGAAAGAACGTGGAAAAAAGAACGAGAATGTGAGTGCGAGTGTTGGAGGAGAAGGTGGGGAAAGCGGGGCGAAGAGAACAGGCTGGGAGTGCGGGAGGCGGCACAAGCGAGCAACCTGAGAGACAAGGTGGACGCGCTAGATATGGCAGAGAGAATTCGCCGTGAGTGAACAAGAGGGAAAAGGCTGTGTTGGCGGTAACGCTCTGAAAGATGTGCTAGGGGACAGAGAAATCTCTCCGCGAGGGGTGGGATCTTCGCGAGACTTTTTCAAACGCCGAGCCGTTCTCAGGTACAGAGAGCCGGCATCAGTTACGTCAGACAACTGCAGGTTCTCCCACATTCTTACAATCCGATATTTACACATTTTTTACAAGCCATCACAATTTACTGTTCGTATTTTTGAGAAGAAAGTCGTGAAAAAATATTTTTAGACATAGTAAAAGTGGTTCTTTCAGATCATGCATACTGTGCTAAAAGTTCAATTTTTAGTACTAGTGCTAAATTACACGATGCTCAAGTGGTCAGTTAAATCTGTCATTGCAACAAAGAAAACAAAACACTTTCATGTGAACTCATCAGCTACTTCTGACCTTAATGTATCATGTGTTGTATACTTTTGAATTAAATTAAGTGTATAATACACATGGTAAAACTGATTTTATTTTCCTTGATTGCGTCACACGTCGTATTGGCCTCATCTCGCAAAATAGGTATTTGTATTTTTCGTATTTCCTACTTGCAAAATAAAGTGTCACCGTCACTTCTACTACTCGTATCATAAATAATAATTGTCTTAAATACGGAAGGATACATTTCTTAATTTATAATATCGCATCTCATTCAAACATTGTCACCAATGTACTTGATCGCATGAGACAAATACAGTTAGTACAATAGTTATTAGAGAAGAAATTAATATTGAATTAATTTTCCATACAAAAATTATTTTAAACTAAGCTCTTCCACTGCCTGTATATCTTTTTTCCTCCTTTCATCTTCTTACAACACAGTAATTAAAGTCAATGTCACTTTGGTACGTTATCATAAACAATCATATAAATGAATAATAACATTTGTTATCGTACTTTTTAGACTTTTTACCACCCTCGCGTCAGTGGTAGTAAGAAACAGAATTAAGGCTGATGTTGTAAATGGCGCCCTTGACATTGAACTTCACTAGCTTCTGCGATAACAAAAGTTTTCGGGAGGAATGTATAGCTGTCTGGAGAAGAAGTGAGACAAGCGGAGAGCCTGGGAAGGGGCGCGAAGAACCTGATGCAGGAAGACGGGATGGAACGCGTAAGATGAGAGTGCGGTGGGATGAATGGAGAGGGAAGTGCGGGCTGGGACAGGGCGTCAGATAGTTCTGGTCGACGTGCTAGGGGTGGGCTGGCTGGCAAGGAGGAAGTCACAACGGAGATAATGAGAGACGAGAAGCGGAGGGACAAAAGTGTGCGAGTAGGGGAGTCCTAGGTCGACGTGCTAGGGATGGGCTGCCAAGGAGGAAGTCACAACGTAGATAATGAGAGACGAGAAGCGGAGGGACACAAGTGTGCGAGTAGGGGAGTTCTTGGTGGTGAGGCAGAATAAAGAGGCGTGATGATGAAGAGTGGTGGAGCTAGGAGTTGTGCTGGAGAGGCGAAGGGGTTCGCGCGACGTGGTAGGGGAGAGTGGCTGAGGAGACAGGAAGTGACAAGAGCGATGATATGGGGGGGGCGAGGCGCGGATGTGGTGAGCAAAGTGGGATATGATGGGAGAGGCAGGGATGTGGTGGGAGAGGCGGTGGAGTGGTCGAGGAGATGATGTGAGGCCTCGAGATGGTAGGTGAGGCGTGGATATAGTCAGCGATTCGGGAATATGATAGACGTGGTAGGGATATGGTGAGCAAGGTGGGAATATGGTGGGTGAGACGGGTAGATGGTGGACAAGGCGGAAAGATTGAATTGAATTGGCCTTATTTTACGCGGCGAGACTCAGGCCATGAGGCCTGCTCTTCCGTCTGACCACGCAAATTTTGTTACACTCCTTTCACCAACCATGGGAGAAAGGAGGTATTACTTGGGCGACGAAACAGGCGATTTGAATTTAGCTCAGAGGCATCATTTAGGCTTGAGGATCTTTTACATGCAGTAAATCTACCAACATGGGACAGCCGGCTTTACTTCCCCTCCGAAGGAAGGCGTACGAAGGATTTTTTCGCCCTTAAAAATCCACGGCTTCGATCGGGTTTGAACCCGCAAACTTGGGTATAGCAATCCAATACGTTAACCGCTACACCATCGCCGCCGCCGCCGAAAGATGGTGATATTAGAATGGGTGTGCGAGAATTGGATGGGAGGCGGGGAGATGATGGGAGTGGGGAGATGGTTGGAGGGGCGGAAATATTGTGGGAGAGGCGGAGAGGTAGAGTAGTGGGCGAAGAGAGGCAGGGAAGATAGTGGACAAGTCGGGGGATGTGATGGGAGAGGCGAAGAGATGGTTTAGTGGGAGGACAGACGATAAAAGAGGCAGGGAGATGGTGGGTGAGGCGGGAATATTCTAGATGAAGCGGGGAGATGGTGGAGGTCGGAGAAATGGTGAGGTGGGCGAAGAGATAAGATAGGCAGGGTATGGTGTGGTGGGCGAGGCGGGGATATGGTGGGAGGTGCGGAGAAAAGGTAGAGTGGGCGTGAGGGAAGCGGGGAATATGGTGAACGATGAGGGGAGATAGTCGGCAAGGCGGAGGTCGACGGGACGCGGCGGGGAGTCAAGAACGGGAATGGTATAAAGACGAGGTAGAGACACGGGCTGAGAAAGATGTCGGATGGGCGGGGGCAGAGGTGTGGGGTCGGAGACGGAAAAGTGACGAGGTGGGTACGTCGACAGCGGCTGCAGTGAGCAAAAAGTGCGGAGCGGCGGCGGCGGCGGCGGCGGCGGCGGCGGCGGCAAGTGTGATTTATTGGCCCAAGGGGCAGAGACGGAACAAGAAGAAGGCACCGGGGATGTTGTTCGCGTCGCTTCGTCTTCCAAGTCACAAGTTCCGAGCGGTGCGTTTTTTCTGCAATGAATCTCACAGATTCTCCACTAGACACGTGTATTTATGGAAGTTCCTGTGCCAACTTCCCTTAATGTATATCTAAACGTGCAGTGCGATGTATTTGAAAAACTCATCTGAGAAAGAATCACTGTACGTATTATTTTTTTTTTATTTTTTTTTTTTTATTTTTTTTAGTTTTTTGGCAATTTGTATACAAAGATTGCGCCTTTTGCACGCTTCTGTTCAGGCCATCGTTGTATTTGCCATTACATGTTTTACGCAGCATTACGCTGTAGTAGCTGTGTTGTATACAGCGACTGTACGAAAACATTTATAAAGATAAGTAAGCGAAAGATTAAAAGTACTAATAAACAAAAAAAATAGAAACTCAAGGTAAACTGTTTGAAACCAATTTTTACTCATATACTTACGTATATACAGAGTAATATACGTAGTATAGAGAAAGTTGTGTAATGCTTCGGAAAATCGGTTTCCAGATTTCAACTTAAATACTCGTTTTAGGGTCCCCTCATCCCGAAAAAGTTTTTTTTTTTTTTAAACGTCCGTCCGTCCGTCTGTGAACCCTACTAGCGCCTAAACCATCCGTATGATCTTTTCCAAATTGAAAAATCCTCTATCGATCTAGCTCTACGTTTCAACTAGAATAGCGTGGCGTCAGACGGATATTTTTATTTTAACAACTTGTTTTGTAATATGCACGCTCATAAGAAAAATAAACATAAAACAATTGCTTTCCGGATTCCCCAAACATTCAAATCTGTAAGTTCTTGCAATTCATGTTCAGTGTAATTTGAGAACATAGAGTCATCGGAGGTTCAAAATATCAACAAAAAAGGTTCGATGATTACTTCTTTCCTGCCAAGCTGTGTTTGTATTGAATGGGCAAATGCGTAAGAAAATCCCTTGCGTGGCAATCGCTTTGTAATAATATTCCTATTTCTGTAACGTCTAATAAGTAAATACTGCCCTTTACACTCCCTTCTTAAAGCTATTACATAGAAACTTGAAATAATGTTGTTCCCCTATCTTCTGATTACGACAAATTCATAAAAGAACAGATTAGAAAACTTGCCCCTCTACATACGTAAGAAGAACGTGATCTCATCAAGGCTTCTAATTACGTCTAATGATTTTCTGTTCATGTTTGAGGAAGATTTTACGAGAGTGTAGTGCCTCCAGAACCAATGATAGGCAAATGGCGCCTAGGGAAGAGAATCTTTATAGGCACTTAATTCCGGATGCTATGGATTCTTTACAAGCAACGAATTTATGACGACCTACTGCACTTCCAATTCAGGGAGTATTAAACCTTTTTATGCCTTCAACATATTTTCCAACATGACTTAAAGTTCAGTGGATCCGTATACGCAGTTAAGGGATAAAACGTATGCTTTTACAATTTTTTTAAGATAAAGCGTAAGTCGTTATTACTGTTATTCGATTATAGAATTGTAACCCAAAGATGTTTTCAATCTGTAAAGAGATTTTATTAGCCATGATAGAGAAATCTATTAGCATTTGTAGAACTGCTTAAAATGTGCAAAGATTTGAACATTTTATCCATTAGAAGTTACATGTACTCTGATGAATAATATGTACATCAAGTACATATTATTCATGAGAGGTTAATCACATGAAATGAAATTCAAAAATCAGGCTATTTTGAGTAATCTTTGAATGCGTAGAACTTATCATCAGGATAAATTTACATTCATTTTACACACACAAGCAGACATCTTTCTGTCAAGATGATTGTAAAAAAGTTTATTTAACTACTACGCAGTCACAAATTACCATCAAACAAACTAAAGGTAGTTATATTACAATTTTAAATTGCTCCATGACAATAATAGATTTTTATCAATTGAATGGATTTCATTTATTTATTTTCGTACAATAATTCCACATTTCAATGAAAAATTTCCTAAAATAAAATGTTATTCCTTTTAAATATTAACATGTAAATGAATGCTAGCCATTGTAATAAAAATCTGACCAAAAACATACATTTTTATTTTAATGTTGTTAATTCATTAATTAATATTTCTACTGTTTAATTCTAAAAGACTAAATATGTCTGTACAAGTATTCTACCTCGGTTTCTGGACCCCATCCTCTTTCTTCTACTTCCCCTTCATCCTTCGAGCAATTGCCGTTTTGCTTGCGCACATAAATATAACTTTACCATGCGCAAGTATTGTTGAGCCCTTCAATTGCGAGTTGTGGTAGAAGTAGAGTCGAGAGTTTGCTATTATGTTAACACTTCTAGAAGTTTTGTCGATTAGTTTTCTTACAAATGTATCGAAGGTTGTTCATCTTTGTCTTCTGCCGTCTTAAAATGATATCATCATTAAGAGGAGATGGTAATGGTGTCGGCAGAGTTAGCTCATAGTCACCATTGATTTCGTCTGCAGGGACTCTGACCAGGGATGATTAGACTCCCGCGGTGACGAATATTCAACATTATCTAGATAACTACACTGAGTTCAGTCGCTGATTGGAAGATAATGCTAGTGCCTGTCTGTTCTGTTCGGTAGTTTTCCTTGCTTTATCCAATCAATACCAGGCGAATGACGGGGCAGTACCTTAACAAACGGTCCATGGATCGCACGCAACCTTTCTTTCCTCTTTCTTGTCCTATTCTCTCCTCCTCTACCCACACACATTCACATAAATACACACACGCCTACAGGCGTGAGATCAGTACGGAGCTTAGAGCTTTTCCCGGCTCGGACGGTGCCCCACTTGGTGAGGGGAGGTGAAACTCCCCCGCAACCCGACGAGTATGTCAGCCCCGGATATAATCAACCAGTGGGGAACTGCCTCTCCAGAAAATAAAACCATTCACTACCCTAAAGGGGCTAATGTTGAAAGTAATTGACGTTCTCGGAACCAGGAATGAATGAGTGCCGATGATGACGAGGTGGTGGTGTTTGTGTTGCAGGAAGGTGATCCGCGCGTACCAGGACAGCTGGAACCACCGCTGCCGCCTGCTGTTCTGCTGCATGGGCAACAGCGACCGCAACCGCAACTCCTTCGCGGACATCGCGCGCCTGCTCTCCGACTTCTTCCGCGACCTCGACGTCGTGCCTTCGGACGTGGTGGCCGGCCTCGTGCTGCTGCGCAAGTTCCAGAAGATAGAGCGCTCCGCCATCGTCAAGGAGGTGAGGCACACTTCACTTTAACGCGCTTTACTTCGCTTTCCTTCACTTTGCTTCACTGTACTTCACTGTACTTCACTGTACTTCACTGTTCTTCACTGTACTTCACTGTACTTCACTGTACTTCACTGTACTTCACTGTACTTCACTGTACTTCACTGTACTTCACTGTACTTCATTGTACTTCACTGTACATCATTGAACTTTACTGCACTTTACTGTTCTTCACTGTACTTCAATGTACTTCACTGCACTTCGTTTTTCATCGCTTTACTTTGCTTCTGTAGTGGCTCGTAGTGTAAAGGCTACGACGTACATCGCCGGGGTCCGAGTTCATATCCCGGTCAATCCATGGGGAGTTTGTGGTATATTGTCTTCTTGGTGATGTGTTAGTGGCTTTCCAATTATAAGAATAAAAGCCAACATTATAGTGTATTATATTTCTAATAGCAACTTTCCATGGCTAATCCATAAGTTATCTTATTCAAAACACACGAAATATTTGCCAATGAATTAATAAATAGACTAGTGAGAACCCGTCAAAATTTGACGGTGTGATCTGAGATAAATGTAAAATACTGTGCCCAGATTAATGTTCACAATTTGTTGCATTGTTTGAATCTTCAGGGTATAATGAAAATATTCTGGGATGAGGAGTTCCCAAAATTTTGAACATGTATAGCCCATGACCAGGTGGCAATGAAATATCGGCACCAAATTACACAAAAGAAAGAGCACTATTATACTGACGAATATTATTTCTAAAGTTTTTTAATGTGTCATAATCTTCTATAAACAACTGTTTGATTTCTTCTGGCATATTACTCGAAGGTAAACTTATTTTCCCATTTTAGCAACACAGAGTAAACTCGTTTACAGAATTTCTCTCACATGGGAAGTACAAAGTAGAACGAAACTGACATTTCATAGACAATGACCCAACAGAAAACGAAATGACCTCACTATCACGACACATACGCTGACTTTCTCTTTCCCTGCTCCCAGTCAATGTACTACGTTTGCATCTTTTGGGGCGCATGGGCAACGATTCGGAATTCGACATAACCTGTGAACAACTTCACTACTTCAGTATAACCGAACAAAACCCTCTGTCCGAATGTTCTCTACAAAATACACTACAAAAGGAAATACATGGAAACTGTCATCACCACAATGCAATTATTACACTGAAAAAAAAACCTCGACGAATTGTGAACATATCTCAACAATCAAAACAAAACATCAAGCAGCGCCACCATGAAGCGGCGGGGACTCAATCTATCGACTCATGTATATCAATTTTAAAACAGCCACCCATTGGGAGAAAACAATTGACTATTGATAAGCGTACTATTAAAGAAAGATTTAATTAATTGATTTACACTGTAAATGTTGGTGAATCAACACAAACAATAGCTGATAACACATCTAGGGATCATATTCTTTCATTTAAAAGAAAAAATACAACAATCGGTTCAGTAGAAGCTCTAAACGAAGCCATGGCAGAATACCTTATTTTTTTAAATAAATAGATAATTGGAACTTTCTAGTAATTTATCATTTGAATTTAAAGTAGAATTTGTAATGAACTGAATATAAAAAGTAAAAGAAATGATAAGGGTCGTAGTGATAAATCAATTTTAATTATACAAGCAGTAATTTAGTGAATATCTGCACGAATGAAATCAAAAATTAAAACATAAAATTGAGTTAAAATAAAAATAAATTGAGAGGCAAGTTGAGCCGGTTTCTTTCCTTCAGTTTGTAATCTACAGAAACTACTGCATCACAGGCCTAAATGCTTACGTACCGGGATGTGATTTGGCAGAAAAGAAAAGAAGGGGGGTTAATAGCCTGGGTGTAGAGAAATGGCTCTTGCACCGTCATTTAAATGTATGGTGTGGAGGTGTATATATGTGTAATGTATAGTGTATAATATTAATCATAATTTTAGTAGAGGGGTGAGAGTTTGGTTTATGTTGATGTTGAGTAAATTATTATTTAAAAGAATGTGATTATTTTCTAAAATTAATCTGTGGTAATATTGGTTTACCATTTCGAGTATATGAATGTATGTGTGTGGATTGATAGTGTGACCTGCTTCAAGTAAATGATTCGTGGTGTAAGAATTGCATATCATGTATTTCAACGGCGTAAATATTATTTCATTCTCATGCCGTACACTCGTGTCATGACACTTCGAGATCTGATTTTTGAAACAGAAAGTACAATCAATCTTAACCATAATCACTATCGCTGTCTAATCTGAATAATATCAACATACTAATCTCACCACGATAACTGCTCTGGACTTAAGTAAACGCACATAGCTAGACTTTTTCCCATCTTTTTCGAATTATGTTTCTCCTTTCAAGATTTAGATAATTTTACCTGTCCCGATCATAAGAAAAAAATATAATTATCACACACTTTTGAAAGTTATTTTCAAAGATGCCAACTCTGTGCTAAACAAACCTTTTATGTTGTGTCAGAAATGATCAATCGCTTTAAAACGACAAAGTCGTTTGAGTTATTATCTATTAGTTATTATCTGTCTCAATCAAACCTTTATGTTGTGTCGGAAATGCTCAATCACTTTAAAATGACAAAATCATATTGTCTATTCAATGTTAAAGAACGAATTAGTTTTTCCTCTAGGTAAGTCTCTCATCAATCGTGGCGTTTCCTTTCGGTGCGTTTGCGCTCTTGTCATCCACGTGCGTCCCTTATGTTTACCCTTTCATTTCCACCGCGCCGCGCCCCCTCGCGTTGCCAAGTAGCCTCCTACCCTCCCCACCCCTCCCCGTCCCCGAGGAGTTCAGCCGTGGCGATGGTCACACGCAAGCAGCCCCGGGCAAAAAACAACGGAAATAAAAGGAGTTGTGTACACAGAGCGCGCCACTTTACTCCGCCCTCCGGGGCCCCGCGCTTCGCCCGCGCAATTGCACGCCCCGCCCCACCCCACCCGCGTTACGCGTGCTGAGGATTTACTGTCCATGCGGTCCATGAGAAAGTAATTAACTTTCAAGCAGATCATAATGACACTCTCTTCTCGAGATCAATTCATTTTAGTTTTCCGTAAGCTTTCGTTGCTTTCTGTGTAGGGGGATTCAGATTCACACGTTTCCAAATATTTACTGAAATTCTAGAAATTGCTCTGTGGAACTTCTAGATCAGTGGTTTAATTAATTTCCTACCTGCTTATGGAATAGGCAGTATAGGTCATTCCAAGAATGTTTGTTTTATTGTTCTATATCTATTTCTAAGCATTCTTTTCGTGGGGCACTCTCGCACGCCATCTCTCTCACCTCTCACTCTCGCTCGCTCGCCCTCTCTCGCTCTCCCTCTCCCGCTCGCCCTCTCCCGCTCTCCCTCTCCCGCTCTCCCTCTCCCGCTCGCCCTCTCCGGCTCGCCCTCTCCCGCTCGCCCTCTCCTGCTCGCCCTCTTTCGCTCGCCCTCTCTCGTTCGCCCTCTCTCGCTCGCCCTCTCTCGCTCGCCCTCTCTCGCTCGCCCTCACTCGCTCGCCCTCTCTCGCTCGCCCTCTCTCATCGCCCTCTCTCCGCTCGCCCTCTCGCTCGCCCTCTCTCGCTCGCTCTTTCTCGCTCAGCTCTCTCTCGCACTCACGCCCTCTCTCACTCGCCTCGCTCGCCCCGCTCTCGCTCGCCCTCTCTCGCTCACCCTCTCTCGCTCGCCCTCTCTCCTGATTTTCTACCTCTCACTCGCTCTTCCACTGAATTGTCTCGTACGGCTCCACCTCCTCGCTCACACCGCTCTCTCCGCCCACTCCCGGCCTCTCCCCACACACTCCCGCTCCCCGCCCTGTCTGCTCTCCCGCGCGCTCCGCTCTCCCCACCCACTCCGCCCCCCGCCCTCTCCGCTCTCCCCTCCCGCTCCCCTCCCCCTCTCGTTCTGCTCTCCCTTCCCGCTCCGCTCTCCCCTCCCGCTCCGTTCTCCCCTCCCGCTCCGCTCCCTCCGCCCTCTCCGCTTTCCCCTCCCTCTCCACTCTCCCCTCCCTCTTCGCTTTCCCCTCCCGCTCCGCTCCCCCCTCCCACTTCACCCTGAGCGGCGCGGCGGCCTGTAACGCCGGCCCCTGCAGAGAGGTTCCGAGGGGACTCTCAGAGCGACTCCGACCCAGCGGGGAGCGGAAATAAAGTTAGGGTGCCATTTCTTCCGGTCACTGCGCCCACAAGGAGCTTACAAAGTTACGGCGGCCAACAATAACAAGACTTCAGCTCTGTGGAGTACAACAGGCCGCGAATGAATTTCGTTGAATCTACTTTCCAATGGCGAATCCTGATATAGAATTTTTTCTTTCATTTCCATGAATGCGATTTTAATTATTTTACTTTCTACAAGGCTTGAGTTTAGTAGGATCAAGTAGGAGTTTAATAATGTCAATGTTTGTTTCCTTTTTTCCTGTTCTTTGGAATCAGTTACAAGTATCATAGGGATAATTTTACGATGTTGCATCGAGGTTAAATAATTAATTTTGATCGTGTATTCAAATAAATCCAGTTTATTTTCTTATATTTAAAAAATGAAACGTTTTCAGTAGTTCCGTTTTCAAAAAAATTAATATACTATTATATTTCTTATACTCAAAAAAATATCTCCACTACCTCAGAAAACCTAGAAGAATTTTTCAGAATACTTAACAGAATGGCTAGAATATGTTCTCTGCGCGTTTATATTGAATTACATTTTGAATAAATTGAGCTTAAATTCCGAATTATTCGCTGAGAGAAATATACAATGCTGGAATAAAATATTACTGACTTGTTTTCAGTATAAAAGGCAGTTTTACATTTGGAAACGCACACCACAAATATCACTCAAACTTAATAAAACGCGCAAGCGATCCGCTCACCACCACGACTCAAGACGGAATGTCTAATTCCTAATCTGGTCCACCGTTAAAAGCTCGCTGCTTAAAAGCTCGCTTTCTCTCTATTTTTTCGCGTTGCTACGGTGCACCCTACCTCCAAACGAACTCGTTGTTTCGCGTTATTGCAAAAAACAGCATTATAGAACCTTTTATCCTTTCTTTCCTGTTCGCGCGTACGTCGTTCGATGTCGCCACGTAGAGCAGACCAATCTTCCTTCTTATATATATATATATATATATATATATATATATATATATATATATATATATATATATAGGGGAGATGGATTTTTGTTTGAAATAAGGTACATATCTGTCAGTCGAGATATTACCCACGCTTTTGCGTCTTTTCTCGCACTCGGCGTGTGCTATAATTGGACAAGCTGAGATCATATGATCAGTGGTTTTCTACTTGTTCTTGGCAAATACGACATTTATCGTCTTGGAAACATTTTAGAACCGCTTTATCATAATGTTTTCTCAACGCCTGTTCTTGCGCAGTCATTACAACTGCTTTGTATTTCGGCTTCATTCTTCCTTATTAAGTTACATGAATGAATAAATGATCCTTATTGATCTATTCTCTGTCCATTCTTTTTTAGATATTTCCCATGGAGTGGTTTGTCTCCTCCTTTCTTTAACTTATTTTGTGTTTGTTTTGTTTTTTTGCTCGCGAATCGGACGTCTTGGACCACGCATATATGCACTTGCACGGGCTCAGTAGCAATTATCACGTTGCTAGTCTTGCATGAAATCAATCAGGGGGATTAGCATTACGCTGAATCCGATTTTTATGACCCAGGGTTCATAGTCCTGGGGGAAGGAGGATAAAATTATGATAATGAAGGATGAATGGACGACACACATACAGATATACACAAACACACCCATGCCCGAGACGGGACTCGAACCCGCGATCCTTCCGTTCGAGATCGCCAAGGCACTACTGCTTTAGCGATCCGGACTGGCCGTGTTATTGTTATTGTTATTATTATTATTCCATCTCCTTCCACTTATCATTAAATTTTCCCAGAAAGCTTTGACATATCACGCCGCCATCTAAATGTCCACGCACGGAAGGCAGTCCAGCACTTCCCGTCTCGCCCCGACGCTCGTGTCATGGCGGTGGCTTTCCCGCATCGCTCAGCTCCCCGCGCGCCAATCTCCTTCCACGGCCCCATGTGCACGCGCCCTTTTCCTCAGCCGCGCCCTTCACGCGCCGGGAGCTCATCCTCGCTGCACTCGCACCTGCCTCCACCCCCACCACATTGCAGGCCCCTCGCGCCCCACGCAGTATTTCGCCGCCTTCCCTCCGCATCTTGCACGTGTTTGGGTGGGAAGGTGCGAGTGGAAATATCGCTCGGGTGCGGAAATTACGGCTTGTACGTGACACACTCGCCTTCTGTGATGTGAACATTACGTTTGCCTCTTTGTACTCGTTTTTAATGAAACTGCCTTATCGTTTTCATGTTGGATGACACGGAAACTGATGCATCTTTTATTTCTGAATGGACGCGTTAATGATCGCGCCTGACGAGAGTTTTATGATTCTTTGTCTGATGGGTGTGGAAAGAAATTTATTGTCTTTTTCGATTTTACATTTTAGTGCTGCAGGTACAACATGCTTACGGTTATACGAGGTTAGGACCCCTCCATATTAATTAGACTTCCTCGGCATGTGTTTTCTCACTTTCAGAGACCTGTTTTCAAGGATCACAGGAGATCTTACCGACATGGAAGTAATAAATATTACACGTAAATTAGAATAATGAATTAGGGTTATATACGTGCGTTAGAAATAGTGTTTTTTATGATAACTCCTAAAAATAGAAGGTAATGATAATGTCCAAGAACCGAGGCTGTAGAATCATTCCATACGTAAAACAGATTTCCAGAAGCAGAAAGCTTCCTTCAACAGAGCTCATCAGCGAATTATTTTGGGAAACGTAAACAGCGTTACACGTGAGTAAATAGAAAGATAGCAAAAGAAACAGCTAAAAAGGAAGAGAAAGGGCGAAACAGTGGAAGAAAGAGTAAGAGAGAATGAACGAGTTGGAAATTAATGAAACGAAAATAGACGTTTTCTAGTAAACATGAGATAATTCAGTACAGGAGGCTTAAAATACTTGTAGGCATTATCAACAAACAGCAAGATTGCAAAGCAGGAGCAGATACGATCCAGGGATAACCAAAAAGTGAGGAAAGCCTGAAATGGACACAATATCTCCTCAGCCGATGATTGAGAATCTACCTCGCTCTGCGGCATTTGCAACCGGGACCTCCCGAACGCAAGGCATGTTTCAATTTTTATACACTCAATTTATTACATTTACTATAGAAGTCACAATATTCACTTGGTATAAAAAAACGAAATAAAACCGTGTTTCCAAAAATTGTAAATATGCGTAATACATTTTTATATATCGCATATTAGGTCCATAAATCAACAAAAGTTGGAAATTACTCTCTTATTATAAAACGAAGAAGAATATTTGCTGGTAAAGACTTCTTACTACTAGCATGTAAAATCCCGATCACGTTTATCATGAAGGCAAGCGACACATTTCGTAAATTCTATAGATACACGTTCCGTTTATATTTATTCTATTATAATATAAATTTAAATAACTTGTTATAAAATTGTTTTAATGTTACAAAGTAGTATTTTTGTATTTTTTTTTAATTTTAATGGACATTGTCGAATTCGAAAATCCCTCTTCTTAGTTACACTTCTATGACAGAGACCCCAAAACCTTAAATTATTTTTTTCAAATTAGGGTTCTTCTTTGAGGGGTTTGTGATATCACACACACACACACACACACACACACACATTGTTTTCGACACATACAAATACACACAACCTCCCCACTGTTTCTGCACAGAGAGCAGGGCGTGGCAGTCCGTAGCTTGATTTCCAGCAATATAAAACAGCACTCGCAGTAACAATTTATACCATAGGATGAATTTAAAAAGTTCATAAACACGACTGAGTTATGTAGAAGAAGTCGGAGGGGCGCGAGGCTGCCCCGGGTACTAATGGCTCCGCTCCCCTCCGCCCGCCATGTTACACGTGTGCGCGAGGCGGAGGGTAGGGCTGGCCAAAGCCTGCGCCCGCCGCCACGTTTGGCGTTCACCCTTTACGATCCCTTACGGTACGGAAGCCTCCAACGCACGGGGCGGCCGGGGAGATTTGGAAGCGGACTGGCCCAGCGCCGCTGCGGGAGGATCGGAAATTGAAATCTCCCCGTGGTCATGCCTTTGTTCTTGTCTTCTGGAAGGTACCCTTTGTATTAGTTACCTCGTAGCATATTCCATGCTTTGATTAATAGCTGAATATTGTATCAGTAATAGTAATTATTATTATATCATTATTATTATTATTGTTACTATTATTATTGTTATTATTATCCTTTTATTTTCTCATTTTATTGGTACATTTGAATGAATTATTGTACAGATATATAAAATCAAAGCACAATACATCTATTTTTTTTTAAATAATTTATAATACATTATTTCCCATGAATGTCCGCACTATCGTAGTTGTTGAAATAACAACTGCCTTCTGCACGAGTTTGTACAGAACTTCATTCAAACCCAGTTGCTTAAGGCCCCACATCAGACTCCTAGAGATGACTCCGGTGCTTGAAACAATTATCGGGATAATGTTGACTCTTTCCGTATTCCACTGTTTCTCAACGGGTTCAACAAGATCTGCATATTTACTGATTTTTTCGGTGTATTTGCTTTGAATGTTGCCAGTATTTGGGACAGAAACATCAATAAGCATGACTAATTATTATTATTATTATTATTATTATTATTATTATTATTATTATTATTATTATTATTGTCAATTACACATGGAGGTATGAATAGTGTCCGCATCCGTCCCACTACGGGTAGAGTGGATCAGGAGATCGAAAAAGTAAACAAATATTGTGATCTGCAGATGGAGGAAGGAAACGGTACATCATGTCTGTCCCAGCAGTAATTGAAGCTTTAGGGACAATTTCCAGAGGCATGATGAATTATCTTAATATTATCTCAGTAGGCCTTGCGTCTAAAATGCTGCAAAATACCACACAGCTGATGGGCAGCGCTCACATCGTCTGTGGGTACCTCTGAGATTCCAAAGTATTTGGTAGGACCTGAATCCACAGAAGCATCAACCGGCATACGAGATGAGGAATAGCTTCAAAACGTCATTATTATAAATCGTTTTATGATTGGAAATGACCTACTTGATGATATTCTAGGATCCCTACGGATTTTCTTGATTGCATTGCTCATTCGTTCATTGTATTAAAGGTATTTTATTACTATGTGGACCAACCTTCGTTAGCTTACTTTTTCACTATGTTTAACGTAAGTTTATGTATGAGTTTTATGCATGGGCACATATGTATCATTTAAAATAATCTCTTCACGACTACAATTGTATCATGTAAGTATCGATGGCTTCGTAATCCTGTTAATCCTCAGAAAGCCACTCTCGAAATTGGAACACGGATGTCCAGCTGAGGTCAACTGAGGGGTTGGCTCCGCCGCCCTGGCTATTGATTCAAGGAAACGTAGCAGCGTGCATCTGGGAGAGGAGATTAAGTATTGATTTTGCGCCCTTTAATGTCTTTTCTCTTCACCTTTTACCATTATCACTTCTGAGACCCATTCTATTCAGTTAGTACCTCACGCATAAGAAACGCTATCACAAAGTTTGCACAGTAGTATAGAGAAGTTACTCTAAGATGGGGACCAGTCTGACTGCCAGGAAACCAAGAGTGGCACGTCGGGCGATGGCATTGCAACATGCAGTTTCGAAGCAATTTACAAGTGAGCCAACTGTAAACGGACGTTTTGATGAATTAAGCGCATGGGCATAACCTGCTGCTATGTTGCCAGCAGTAGCTGTCAAAGCTGTCCCTTCTTAGACTAATCTCTCTACAGCTCGGGGGTGCAATGAACAGCATTCTGAATAATGCGTGGAATACTCGATCAATTTCCATCCAATTTGTTATGAATAATAAACCTTGCAGACCCTACTTGACGCTTTTTTGTATAGAAGAATTAAACATCCTTCATTCTTTTGCATCAAATCCGTACAATTTGACCACAGCGCTCATGGATGCACCTTGCAACAACTCAATATTTGGCGCTGCCATTACATACCTTTGCGAGTTTGTGATTTGTATGATGTTTAGGTGGCTGGCGGTTATGTTCTGCTGACAAAATCAATGTTGAACCATTCAGATCAAAATTCGTAAATAGCACAACAAATATGGTCACAAAACTTTCCTACTATAAACGAACACAGCGCAAATAAATTCGCGGGAAAGCAAAGCGCCATACGATATTCAACTTCGCAAAGCTGCTGACACGTGTCATACTCACATGGAACATTTTTATTACAATGTCAAACAATATGCCAAAAACATTAAGTTTTTCGTATGCATATTCTGTATAGAGACTGTATAGTGTAATCACATCGCGTCATTTTTATTACTTTTATAGTCCGAAAATTAGATTGAACCGTACCGGAAGACAGCTGTAAGAACCTTTAGTATTTCGATTACAATCAATCTCATTTTCTTATCTTGTTTACCCTGTTGAACACAAGCAACATTTCCAGTTGTCGCGCTAATCATTGCATTTTGTACGGTTATTAAGACAAGTCGCAGCAACACAGTTTGGTCACAGCTAGCAAACCACTCTGTAGTATTACTGGCCAAAACAGAAACACGTTAGCTGTAAATAATAACTATTAGAACAGAATTCGTTATATACATGCTGCAATCTACAACGCTGTATACGTTGCCTTGAAGGATTTTCCCAACCGAAGTGAACTGCACTGTCAAGACACTTCACTTCCCAGCAACATCCCGACTTTTGCTAGCACAGCTAGCAAACCACTCTGTAGTATTATTGGCAAAAACAGAAACACGTTAGCTGTAAATAATAACTATTAGAACAGTGTTCGTTATATACATGCTGCAATCTACAACGCTGTATACGTTGCCTTGAAGGATTTTCCCAACCGAAGTGAACTGCACCGTCAAGACACTTCACTTCCCAGCAACATCCCGACTTTTGCTAGCAAACTTTGCTAGAACAGCTAGCAAACCACTCTGTAGTATTACTGGCCAAAACAGAAACACGTTAGCTGTAAATAATAACTATTAGAACAGAGTTCATTATATACATGCTGCAATCTACAACGCTGTATACGTTGCCTTGAAGGATTTTCCCAACCGAAGTGAACTGCACCGTCAAGACACTTCACTTCCCAGCAACATCCCGACTTTTGCTAGCAAACTTTGCTAGCACAGCTAGCAAACCACTCTGTAGTATTACTGGCCAAAACAGAAACACGTTAGCTGTAAATAATAACTATTAGAACAGAGTTCGTTATATACATGCTGCAATCTGCAACGCTGTATACGTTGCCTTGAAGGATTTTCCCAACCGAAGTGAACTGCACCGTCAAGACACTTCACTTCCCAGCAACATCCCGACTTTTGCTAGCAAACTTTGCTAGCACAGCTAGCAAACCACTCTGTAGTATTACTGGCCAAAACAGAAACACGTTAGCTGTAAATAATAACTATTAGAGCAGTGTTCGTTATATACAGGCTGCAATCTACAACGCTGTATACGTTGCCTTGAAGGATTTTCCCAACCGAAGTGAACTGCACCGTCAAGACACTTCACTTCCCAGCAACATCCCGACTTTTGCTAGCAAACTTTGCTAGAACAGCTAGCAAACCACTCTGTAGTATTACTGGCCAAAACAGAAACACGTTAGCTGTAAATAATAACTATTAGAGCAGTGTTCGTTATATACAGGCTGCAATCTACAACGCTGTATACGTTGCCTTGAAGGATTTTCCCAACCGAAGTGAACTGCACCGTCAAGACACTTCACTTCCCAGCAACATCCCGACTTTTGCTAGCAAACTTTGCTAGAACAGCTAGCAAACCACTCTGTAGTATTACTGGCCAAAACAGAAACACGTTAGCTGTAAATAATAACTATTAGAACAGAGTTCGTTATATACATGCTGCAATCTACAACGCTGTATACGTTGCCTTGAAGGATTTTCCCAACCGAAGTGAACTGCACCGTCAAGACACTTCACTTCCCAGCAACATCCCGACTTTTGCTAGCCAACTTTGCTAGCACAGCTAGCAAACCACTCTGTAGTATTACTGGCCAAAACAGAAACACGTTTGCTGTAAATAATAACTATTGGAACAGAGTTCGTTATATACATGCTGCAATCTACAACGCTGTATACGTTGCCTTGAAGGATTTTCCCAACCGAAGTGAACTGCACCGTCAAGACACTTCACTTCCCAGCAACATCCCGACTTTTGCTAGCAAACTTTGCTAGCACAGCTAGCAAACCACTCTGTAGTATTACTGGCCAAAACAGAAACACGTTAGCTGTAAATAATAACTATTAGAACAGAGTTCGTTATATACATGCTGCAATCTACAACGCTGTATACGTTGCCTTGAAGGATTTTCCCAACCGAAGTGAACTGCACTGTCAAGACACTTCTCTTCCCAGCAACATCCCGACTTTTGCTAGCAAACTTTGCTAGCACAGCTAGCAAACCACTCTGTAGTATTACTGGCCAAAACAGAAACGCGTTAGCTGTAAATAATAACTATTAGAACAGAGTTCGTTATATACTTGCTGCAATCTACAACGCTGTATACGTTGCCTTGAAGGATTTTCCCAACCGAAGTGAACTGCACCGTCAAGACACTTCACTTCCCTGCAACAACCCGACGTTAGCTAGCAAGCTTCCAATGACTTCGCCCAGAACGTGAGATATAGCATCCTAAATGAATGCATTCGGCAAAGACTTTGAAATTCTTTGCCTGTCCTTGCGGAAACGCATGTTACGATGCGGTGTTCCAAGAAGAAGCGTCAAAAATGGCAGAAAAAGGGTGAAAGATTAGATTTAGAGGTTTTAAAAGCAGTAGCTATTTTTACTTGTTTCTATTATAGCTGGTCACATTTACATGTTAATTTGAAATGGCACTTCAATCCCTGCGCTTCGCAGCTGCTACTAGTTTGCAGTCGATTTCAACTACATACGAGTGTCCCAGGATTCAATAGCTAAGTGAAGAATCAACATAAAGAGTTAAAATAACAGAGTATTTTATTCAGCCTAGTCCGACCGATCCGTTTATATTCTCATTCGCGCGATCACGGAGATCAACATAAATGCGATTGTGTTCAAAACAATGTATCATCTGGTTCGTAGTTAAAACACGCTTCTCTACGATGCATGCAAATACGCCGTAAATACCACAGGCCTTGCAACATGCTTTGTGTATTTCCATACCAGGGTTGTCCAACTGGCGAACCTCAGTGTCAATTATTGTGGCCCGCGAAAGGGTATTTGTAAAAAGTGAAAGTCCTTTGCATTCATTTCGGGCGAGAACATAGTGAGCCGTGATTGGGTCAACACCTATTATTGTAAAAATAGATCAAGTCTAGATTTAAGGCTTTTTCCCCTAGTAAATTCAGAAATTCAAAATCATCCCAATGTGTTTCGCTGCGTTTTGCTTGGTACGGCCTAATATCATGCATGGTTACAACCCCCTCCCCTGTTCAGAGCAGCGTGGTAAATTGCCGAGATCAAAAATACGGAGAAGTTGTATGTGGATCATCCGAGTACTGAATATATGGCCCGCAAACATACTAAAGGTTTTAGTTGTAGCCCTTCAGACCTTGCATGTTGGACACCCCTGTTCTATACGATGAAAGTAGACTTTAGAGAGTATTATCTGTGCTCGTAAATTATTTAAGTGTTTAAGATATAAAATTGTTAAATAAGGAACTATAATACTTGAAATTATATGAGAGATACGAGCACCATAAATGTCTACCAAATAAATAAATATTCAAATTACCTGATTTGAATATCTTTTTATGACAATAGGGATTTTTAAATTGAATGTGAAGTTCAGGCAGAAATTCTTCTTCTGCAGACAGCTGCGTCAAAAGTGTTGGCCAGTATAGTCAACGGTTAACGATTCGCTACATTGTTAACGCGATTTCACCCTCAAATATCTTCTCTGCTCCCTTCGTATTGCTTTCTATCCCCTTTACGACATCTCAGTTCGTTCTATTTCCTCTCGTTGTTTATTCCCGTTTCCTTTGCTTTATCTTTCAGATCTAATCCAATAACGATCTACGTTTTGGCCATTCGATATGTACCCCGGTTCCATCCTCAATATTATTATCTCATTTCTATTGGCAATCTTCATGCTTTGTTGCGCTTCACCGATCTCTTTTGATTTTCCGATATCGAAACTCGCGAGTGCATTAAACCGAGAACTGATAGAGTTGTGAACAAACATGGAAGCGCATTGTTGGGGAAAGTGAACGTTTCCAATAGATAATATTATTGCGTTCTGTCTGGCGTAACTTTAACGTGAATAGTTAAATTAGATCTAATTTTGTCCAAATATATACGTCGATGACGCCTCTGTAGTTTGGAAACTTTCTTTCGCAATTGGCATTTATGATTTATACTTATGCCAATTTTTTATATGATATTTTAATTCATTTTCGTTTTTCTAGACCAGAGTAGTCGCTAAGTTTTTAAGAAATTACGTCTAAAAGTTTTCATATGGTTGAAATATTTTCTACGTTATTTATTTAACGTGAAAAATGTTTAAAAACGTGCATGACCTACTACAAGGGAAACGTCCAACCTGTATCTCGTTACATCAAAGATTGTTTATGTGATGTATGTATGTATGTATGTATGTGTGAATGCTAAATATGTAAAACTGTTAATTAAAATGGATATTTGAAGAACATGTATTGCAGAATCACTTGAGTAAGTGCCGTTGTTTGGACATTTCAAACAAAGCATTTGTGACTGGGCATTTGTAACTAGGCGTTGTGGTTGTTGTAACTAGGCGTTGTGGGTGTTGCAGCGCAAGAACGACACGTACGAGTACCTGTCCGGGGTGCCGGTGACGTCACAGACGCAGTTTCTGGCGCTCAACGACCCCGAGCACCTGGCGCACTTCCAGGTGAGGCTGCACCACGCGTCACCGCCCCCGCTTCCCGCTCCCGCCCCCAACCTGCCCCCGCGCTCGCTCACGTCCACACCTCCCCCGTCTACTCTCGCCCTATCTCCTTTTTCCGCGCCACGCCTCCTCTCACACACATCCTTCACGCCCACCTCTCGCGTCTCCCTCTCGCGTCCCCCTCTCGCGTCCCCCTC